>CM077438.1:11289803-11520728 GCA_039654765.1 Mylopharyngodon piceus
ATTAATCATTATATTTTTAATTATTATATTTGAAAGAAATGCAAATAAAAACTTTATTCTCTTCATTTCATCAACTTGTTTCAGAGTAAATGGTATCAGTTATAAACAAACACATTACTCAAATGAACATTAACACACATTAACTAAATTCTGAAGATTAAACTAGTATTTCTTAACTTTCTGAATGTTATTAATTTATATAATTACTATTAATATTGAACATCAAACTGGTTTCTTAGCATTTTCTTTACACAAAACACAAATTCAGTGCATTTTCCTGCCCTCTTTTGATTGACAGGATATATCGGCCCTGACTATCAGCTGTTTTTAAACTATCAGCCTACAGGTGCTGGTAATATAATTATAATATAATCAAAATGTTTAATTATTTTACTAATACCATTCAAAAATTGAAAAAATTATATTATATTCATTCATTACAAACATAATGATATATTTCAAATGTTTATTTCTTTTAATTTTGATGATTATAACTGACAACTAAGGAAAATCCCAAATTCAGTATCTCAGAAAATTAGAATATTACTTAAGACCAATACAAAGAAAGGATTTTTAGAAATCTTGGCCAACTGAAAAGTATGAACATGAAAAGTATGAGCATGTACAGCACTCAATACTTAGTTGGGGCTCCTTTTGCCTGAATTACTGCAGCAATGCGGCGTGGCATGGAGTCGATCAGTCTGCTGCTCAGGTGCTCAGGTGTTATAAGAGCCCAGGTTGCTCTGATAGTGGCCTTCAGCTCTTCTGCATTGTTGGGTCTGGCATATCGCATCTTCCTCTTCACAATACCCCATAGATTTTCTATGGGGTTAAGGTCAGGCGAGTTTGCTGGCCAATTAAGAACAGGGATACCATGGTCCTTAAACCAGGTACTGGTAGCTTTGGCACTGTGTGCAGGTGCCAAGTCCTGTTGGAAAATGAAATCTGCATCTCCATAAAGTTGGTCAGCAGCAGGAAGCATGAAGTGCTCTAAAACTTCCTGGTATACGGCTGCGTTGACCTTGGACCTCAGAAAACACAGTGGACCAACACCAGCAGATGACATGGCACCCCAAACCATCACTGACTGTGGAAACTTTACACTGGACCTCAAGCAACGTGGATTGTGTGCCTCTCCTCTCTTCCTCCAGACTCTGGGACCCTGATTTCCAAAGGAAATGCAAAATTTACTTTCATCAAAGAACATAACTTTGGACCACTCAGCAGCAGTCCAGTCCTTTTTGTCTTTAGCCCAGGCGAGACACTTCTGACGCTGTCTGTTGTTCAAGAGTGGCTTGACACAAGGAATGCGACAGCTGAAACCCATGTCTTGCATACGTCTGTACGTAGTGGTTCTTGAAGCACTGACTCCAGCTGCAGTCCACTCTTTGTGAATCTCCCCCACATTTTTGAATGGGTTTTGTTTCACAATCCTCTCCAGGGTGCGGTTATCCCTAATGCTTGTACACTTTTTTCTACCACATCTTTTCCTTCCCTTCGCCTCTCTATTAATGTGCTTGGACACAGAGCTCTGTGAACAGCCAGCCTCTTTTGCAATGACCTTTTGTGTCTTGCCCTCCTTGTGCAAGGTGTCAATGGTCGTCTTTTGGACAACTGTCAAATCAGCAGTCTTCCCCATGATTGTGTAGCCTACAGAACTAGACTGAGAGACCATTTAAAGGCCTTTGCAGGTGTTTTGAGTTAATTAGCTGATTAGAGTGTGGCACCAGGTGTCTTCAATATTGAACCTTTTCACAATATTCTAATTTTCTGAGATACTGAATTTGGGATTTTCCTTAGTTGTCAGTTATAATCATCAAAATTAAAAGAAATAAACATTTGAAATATATCAGTCTGTGTGTAATGAATGAATATAATATACAAGTTTCACTTTTTGAATGGAATTAGTGAAATAAATCAACTTTTTGATGATATTCTAATTATATGACCAGCACCTGTATATATACACTAACACTCACACATTTTCCTTAATTCTAAGTCAGTTTCTGTCTGATTTACATATAATTAGTTTAACAGTACTATTTTTTTAAGTAGGTTCTCATAGATGTATTTCTCATGTACTGCATGTATGACTTTTGTATCTTTAAGTATTTTTAAGGACATGTAATATTAGAATTTTTTTTTTACTGTTATTAACGGTTCCTGTAGTTCCCTGTTATGAAAAGCTAAATAATTATTTTTAAAAAAGATGCGAAGGAAAAACTGCAAGGATTGAAAAAATACCCATGAGACAAAAGTGCTATATGAACAAAGTGAAATCAATATATTTTAGTCATCATCCAATATTTTTTTTAAACCAGAGAACTAAATCAATAAAGCAAAAAATAAATGTTTGAGGTTAGATGAAGTGTAGCAACCTCCATTGGGAGTGTTTTTTTCTTGGCCGAGGGAGATACTCATCTCATATGACAGGCTAAGCAGGGAAATTAGACTTTGCGTTTGAATTATTGATTCTCTTAGCACATGCTCGACCAACGCCAGCACTCCAACTATCTTTGCAACACCATAAAAGAGGTTTACTACACAAGCAGCATTACAAAGAGAAAGTGCACACTGTGTTAAATAAAACACTATACTGTCTTCTGATTTGGGGTATAATTCACTGCATCAGGGCCAAATTCTAAAGTATTGCATGTTTTAAGATTTACAAAATGCACTTTACTTCAAATGTTTGACAGGTACTTTGACATGCACTACTTAGGGCCTGTAAGTAGTATTCTAATACATCATTTACTATTCTAGAATGTGACATTAATGGACACTTATTTAATGGACACATCTTTCAGCCACTCACAGATCTTTACTGCCACCTGCTGGTCACAAAAAAGACCATCTCAAGTGCTCTAAATGTGGTGCAGATAAATTAAACATTAGAAGGGTTAGTTCACCCAAAAATGAAATTTCTGTCATTAAGAACTCACCTCATGTCGTTCCAAACCCGTAAGACCTTCGTTCATCTTCGGAACACAAATTAAGATATTTTTGATGAAATCCAAGAGGTTTTTAAACCACTGTAATCACGTTGACTATTTTAACCATGTCTTTACTACTTCTCTGGACCTTGAATGTGGTAATTTCGTTGCTTTCTATGGGAGATAAAAAAAAAAAAAAAACTTTTCCAAAGGTAAACGAATGTCTTACGGGTTTGGAACGACATGAGGGTGAGTAATTAATGACAGAAATTTCATTTTTGGGTGAACTAAACCTTTAATTAACATTAATGTGTTATTCCAAAAGGTTTGAATAAATAAAAATACCTTAAAAAAAAGAGAAAAAAATGATGGAAAGTAAATAAACATTGCTTAATTTCATCAATTTATTTTTTGTCCTTCAAAACATGTAAACAAGACTGTGACCTGGAAACAATCATACATAAAGACACTGTGTGAGCTCACAAATAAAAAACAAATATGAAAAACATTCATCGAATGTTATAGTTGAAAATGCTGGAATGCTTAACAATATCAATATATACTCTTAAATATATATATATTTATACTTCTATGTAGATAGACTTTATACTTAGATTAATTAAGAGCTCTCGTTGAGGATTCTTTTTTTTCTGACAGTTCCTGCATTTGGATCTCTGGCTCGAGAGATTTAAATAAAGGCAGTTTGCTCCCGTTTACGCTCCCTGATAAAGACAATTACTGCAAAGGAGACTAGCGCCCCTTTCGGAACAGACTGTGCCTGACATACCACATAAATACTTTGAGTTCAAGTTTATATTTCAATATCCTGGCTTAAAAAGCTTCATTGGCAAATGGAACCGTTACAGTGGATCCTTCTTGTTGAACTTTAACGAATAACCGATCGCAGTCTCTAAACATTCCACTAAAGATCCGGCGGAAAGAAAGTCCAGCTCCACCTCGATAAACTTAATGTAGATGTGTAATCCAGAGAGGGCGCTTTCCCTGGCCTGGCCGGTGCAGTTGTCCTGCAGGAACCTGGTTATGGCCGAAGGCTCGCCTCGGCCGTAGTGTTTGCCTGAAGTCTGAAAGTGCTGGAACAGACATTGCTGTAGCGTCCTCTCCTCTGCAATGCCGAGGTAACAGTAAGTGACTTTGGCTGATGTCCTCTTGTCCTTCTCTATGCTCTCGCAATGGTCTGTCTCCTCCTCTTCCTGTGAGGATGAGGACTTGTCCTCTGCGTTAGACGAATTAGACCCGCTCGTCTCCTCATAGCCTATCGCGTACAGGCCGTATGTTTTTGGGATGCCCCCTGGCAGGAGGTACTGGGAGCCGTTGCTGCACCCCGCCGCTCTCGTCTGTGCGATCGGGATCCAGTCCACCTCCATGTGCAGCTCCAAACAGCGAGCTTCGCTAATAGTGATGTCAAGGAATTTATAATACACGTTTTTCCAGTTCATCTTCTGCACCTTTGTCATGATAACCCTGCCCTCGGCTTTCTCAGGGTTGAAGTATTCCCGTAGTCGTTTTCCCAGAGGGACCTGCGAGCTGATCTCCGCATAGTGGTAGCGGATGTCCTCTCGCCACCGCGTGTTGTAGCCCACTCCAAAGATGGCCAGCTTATTGGACAGGTGGAGGCGGGAGAAGTCTGTCCATGTCTGGAAGTGCTCCCATTTGACCTCCACTGACTCAAGGATACGCATCACGTTCTGCATCACTTCCTGCCGTCTGTAGAAAGCATAAGGAGAGGAGGAAGTGAGTAGAAATACTCTGAGTATTTTGGGAAGGTTTTGTGAAATAGAACACTGGTTGAAACTTACTGAGCATGCTCAGATGGCTCCAGTCGGATCTGAAGAACTCTGGTTTTTGGAAGCTGGTTCTCCTCTGTGAAAGACAAGATTGAATTATATGGGATATAAGAAATACATATTTTGGTGGCATGAGATTTTGATGAGATGTGATGATTTTTCACAGATTGTGGTTGATAACTAGGCCCACGTGGCATACTTTTATAACATTTTAGCAGAAAATTGGAAATCTGCATAATTTATTTATTGCAGAAAAACTACAAAAAAAATTCCAAAATATGTTAAATATATGCAAAATATTACACACACACACATATACATTATATATATATATATATATACACACATACATATACACATACATATACTGTATATATATATATATATATATGAATAAATATGTAATATTGATAATAAATATTGTTATTGCTTTGGGGTTGGTAAGATTTTTAAAAGCCTATTGCATTTATATGATCAAAAATACAATAATTTTGTGAAATATTATTGCAATTTAAAATAACTTACTTATTTTAATATTTTTTTTTTAAATGTAATTTATTGTTGTGATGGCAAAGCTGAATTTTCAGCATCATTACTCCAGTCTTCAGTGTCACATGATCCTTCAGAAATCATTCTAATATGCTGATTTGCTGCTCAAGACACATTTCTTATTATTATCAATGGTGAAAACAGTTGTGCTGCTTAATATTTTAGTGGAAACAATGATACATTTTTAGGATTTTTTGATGAATAGAGCGTTCAAAAGAATAGCTTTAATTTGAAATATTTTTTGTAACAATGTAAAAGTCTTTAATATTACTTTAATATTTACTTTTGGTCAATTTAATGTGTCCTTGCTGAATAAAAGAATTAATTATTTAAAAAACAAAATTCAAAACTTTTGAACAGTAGTGCATGTATATACTGTATGTAAGAATATGTAATTAAATCATCTGGAAATTAGTAGCGCTTCATGTGGAATTCTGTGGTAACAGAAATAGAGTAGGACTCTTTTGTTTGCCTGCCCTGATTTTTAAAGGGTTAGTTCACCCAAAAATGAAAATTCTGTCATTAATTAATTACTCATCCTCATGTCGTTCCAAACCAGTAAGAACTTCGTTCATCTTCGGAACACAAATTAAGATATTTTGATGAAATTCGAGAGGTATATGACTCCTCCATAGACAGCAATTTAATTACCACTGTCAAGGCCCAGAAAGGTAGTAAAGACATTGTTAAAATAGTCAATGTGACTACAGTGGTTCAACCTTAATGTTATGAAGCGATGAGAATACTTTTTGTGCACAAAAACAAAACAAAATAACAACTTTATTCAACCATTTCTTTTCTTCCCTGTCATTCTTCACTGTTTACATTGTACAGTGCAGCACTTCCGGGTTCTATGTCAGAACGCCAACTCAGTCACATAGACTATTTTAACGATGTCTTTACTACCTTTCTGGGCCTTGAAATTGGTAATTAAATTGCTGTCTATGGAGAATCGTATTTCATCAAAATATCTTAATTTGTGTTCCGAAGAAGAATGAAGGTCTTACAGGTGTGGAATGACATGAGGATGAGTAATTAATGACAGAAATTTCATTTTTGGGTGAACTAACCCTTTAACTATAAGGCTACAGCTCTAATTTTAAAGACAGATGATATTACAATTGTGACTTTAAACTTATTCACACTGCAAAGATTATTGCTTTCACCTGTCTCTATATCTCCCTCATTGAAGGCAGCAGAAAGGTCCTGATTGCACCAGTCTTCCTGAGAGTAGTCCTCCATAGTACTGCCGTCTGACTCCATCTCCTGGTAGAGGCCGCTGCTGTTGATCAGCACAGGCTGACAGCTTTGGGAATCCCAGCCGCCCTGTCCAAACACCTTTTCCAGCTGCTCAATGGAGTAACTGCTCTTCCTCTTCCCAATGCCGTGCTCCTTAACTCGGCTATAACACCTTCTTAGTGTCTGCAGAGGACAACAGAGATTAAGGTCATGTTTATAAAAGCAGCAATACATGTGAAGATGGAACAACCAATTCTGAGAAATAGATCACAAATACTCAGTTGCTCCTTATAAACCATGAACAACAACTTTCTTAGTACTTATAGCACTTAAAAAGACACAATCAATTTCCTTTATCAAATTTATGAAATAGAAATGTGCACACTATCATACAATTTTGACATACTGCTATTTGTATAATATATAGCAGGGACATATGCATATATATACATATACAGTATCTCACAGAAGTGAGTATACCCCTCACATTTTTGTAAATATTTTATTATATCTTTTCATGTGGCAACACTGAAGAAATGACACTTTGCTACAATGTAAAGTAGTGTGTGTAAAGCTTGTATAACAGTGTAAATTTGCTGACCCCTCAAAATAATTCAACACACAGCCATTAATGTCTAAACCGCTGGCCACAAAAGTGAGTACACCCCTAAGTGAAAATGTCCAAATTGGGCCCAGTTAGCCATTTTCTCTCCCCGGTGTCATGTGACTCGTTAGTGTTACAAGGTCTCAGGTGTGAATGGGGAGCAGGTGTGTTAAATTTGGTGTTATCGCTCTCACTCTCTCATACTGGTCACTGGAAGTTCAACATGACACCTCATGGCAAAGAACTCTCTGAGGATCTGAAAAAAAGAATTGTTGCTCTACATAAAGATGGCATAGGCTATAAGAAGATTGCCAAGACACTGCATCAAATTGGTCTGCAGTCGTCCCAGAAGGAAGCCTCTTCTAAAGATGATGCACAAGAAAGCCCGCAAACAGTTTGCTGAAGACAAGCAGACTAAGGACATGGATTACTGGAACCATGTCCTGTGGTCTGATGAGACCAAGATAAACTTATTTGGTTCAGATGGTGTCAAGCGTGTGTGGCGGCAACCAGGTGAGGAGTACAAAGACAAGTGTGTCTTGCCTACAGTCAAGCATGGTGGTGGGAGTGTCATGGTCTGGGGCTGCATGAGTGCTGCCGGCACTGGGGAGCTACAGTTCATTGAGGGAACCATGGATGCCAACATGTACTGTGACATACTGAAGCAGAGCATGATCCCCTCCCTTCGGAGACTGGGCCGCAGGGCAGTATTCCAACATGATAACGACCCCAAACACACCTCCAAGATGACCACTGCCTTGCTAAAGAATGTCTCCAGACCTAAACCCTATTGAGCATCTGTGGGGCATCCTCAAAACCAAGCGCAAGGTCTCTAACATCCACCAGCTCCGTGATGTCGTCATGGAGGAGTGGAAGAGGACTCCAGTGGCAACCTGTGAAGCTCTGGTGAACTCCATGCCCAAGAGGGTTAAGGCAGTGCTGGAAAATAATGGTGGCCACACAAAATATTGACACTTTGGGCCCAATTTGGACATTTGCACTTGGTGGTGTACTCACTTTTGTGGCCAGCGGTTTAGACATTAATGGCTGTGTGTTGAGTTATTTACACTGTTATAAAAGCTGTACACTCACTACTTTACATTGTAGCAAAGTGTCATTTCTTCAGTGTTGTCACATGAAAAGATATAATAAAGTATTTACAGAAATGTGAGGGATATACTCACTTCTGTGAGATACTGTGTGTGTGTGTGTGTATATATATATATATATATATATATATATATATGTTTAGTTGGTGTGGTGTAGCAATAACCCTGCAATACCTGCAATAACATATTGGTTTCAAACAACTATTTTATATTTTTATATATAGTGCTTAACAAATTTATTAGACCACCACCCAATGTAAAGTTTGCGCCAGAGCTGCCCTAAAGTACAGTACTGGTGATTACCAAAATCTTTTTTTTTTTTTTTTTGGTTTTTTTGTTTGTTTCTGCAATGGTTAATCCACACCAGTATGTGTAAGCTCTTTAGTCACAGTAGTGTTTCTAATGCTAAAATATAATTACTGTTGAGATTTAATGGATTCAAAGACAGATCGCACAAAAGTTTCATCAAAAGCAAGTCTTTGGGAACAACTAGAAACTATATGGAAGTCAGTAACAACAGAGATAAAATAAAAAATAATATATATAATTTTTTTGTTATTACGTGTAAATAAATACTATTTAGTTGTTTTAGTTTATTTGCTTAATAAATGACAATCACATTTTTTGTTTTAAACAGAACAGTTTTTGACAGATTCCTAAAATATTTTTCTCTTTATTATAATTTTCCATTTGCATTAATGTTTTTTCTGTATTATATTTGTATAATAATATATTTCATATATACACATATATACATACAGTGCTGCTTGAAAGTTTGTGAACCACTTGCAGAATCTGTGAAAATGTGAATAATTTTAACAAAATAAGAGGGATCATACAATATGCATGTTATTTTTTATTTAGTACTGTCCTGAGTAAGATATTTTACATAAAAAATGTTTACATATGGTCCACAAGACAAAAAAATAGCTGAATTTATAAAAACGACCCGCTCAAAAGTTTACATACCCTTGATTCTTAATACTGTGTGTGGTTACCTGGATGATCTATGACTGTTTTTTTGTTTTGTGATGGTTGTTCATGAGTCCCTTGTTTGTCCTGAGCAGTTAAACTGCCCAATATCCTTCAGAAAAATCCTCCAGGTCCCGAAAATTCTTCAGATTTCCAGCATCTTTTGTGTATTTGAACCATTTCCAGCAGTGACTGTATGATTCTCAGATCCATCTTTTCACACTGAGGACAATTGAGGGATTCAAACACAACTATTAAAAAAGGTTCAAACATTCACTGATGCTCCAGAAGGAAACACGATGCATTAAGAGTCAGGGGTGAAAACCTTTAAACAGGATAAAGATGTCCAAATTTTTGTTATTATGTTTAAATATCTTTTTTTTTCATTTAGTACTGCCCTTCGGAAGCAACAGAAGACACTTAAATGTTTGCCAGAAGACAAATAAGTACAATATTCCTTGATCTTCAAATTCAAAAAGTTTTCACCCCTGACTCTTAATGCATCGTTTTTCCTTCTGGAGCATCAGTGAATATTTGAACCTTTTTTAATAGTTGTGTTTGAGTCCCTCAATTGTCCTCAGTGTGAAAAGATGGATCTCAAAATCATACATTCAGTGCTGGAAATGGTTCAAATACACAAAAGATGCTGGAAAACTGAAGAATTTTTGGGACCTGGAGGATTTTTTTGAAGAATATTGGGCAGTTTAACTGCTCAGGACAAACAAGGGACTCATGAACAACCATCACAAAACAAAAAAACAGTCGTGGATCATCCAGGTAACCACACACAGTATTAAGAATCAAAGGTTCATAAACTTTTGAATTGGATTATATTTATAAATTCAGCTATTTTTTGTCTTGTGGACTTTATGTAAACATCGTTTATGTAAAATATCTTACTCAGGACAGTACTAAATAAACATGCATTTTGTATGATCTCTCTTATTTTGTTAAAATTATTCACATTTTCACAGATTCTGCAAGTGGTTCACAAACTTTCAAGCAGCACTGTACATACAGTGCATATATATTACATTTCAATGAAATATATATGATGAAAGGTAAATCACTTATGTTGTGGGTAGCATAATTGATTTCACAGGTAGATGCTGAAGCAGGCAGTACAGACAATGAAGCTTTTTATGTTTTGTGCTAATATGTGAAATCTAAAGTTCAATGCCCTAATCACTGCCATTTGTTAAGATTTTGTCATATTCACCAAAGCTCTGTGGAGCAGAGACAACATGACAACTCCAAGATCACAACTGACTGACAGCCATCGGTCTAATAAGCCTGAGATGAGACCGATCTATATCTTGTTTTGATTTTGACAGCTTCACCAAAGCCCTGTGTAACAAAAACAAACTGCCATACAAACATGACAACAAGTCTCTGACCATATCCGATTGACAGCCATGTGTTTCGATGTGTTATTTACCTTCATCCTCTCTCGACACTGGGATGGGGTCCTTTCATAACCCAGCTCTGACAGCGCTCTGGACACCCGCTCGTACATCGCTGGTCCCGGCGCCTTACCAGAAAACACCGTCCCGGCCACCTCCAGCTGCTGCATCCGCGCCTCCGCCAGCCTCTCGTTGCCCCATACGGCGATCAGCGCGTTTGTTTCGGACGGTGTCCACGACATGCCTCGGCAAGCGGTGAAGCTGTTGGAGGCAGAGGCCGATCCACTCCGGCCTGCGCCCCCGGACAGCGAAGCTCCGACGTTCAGAGGAGAGAATCTGTTGGGGGTGGAGGGGTTGGAATGGTACTGGTTGCTGTCACTCAGATCCTCTGATTCTGGGGAAGGAACCTCGGTTTTGGGAATCTTCAGCGGCACCGATAGATCAGGAGAACCCTCAGCGTTACTGGGGGCCGCCATCTTGCCTCTGTTGCTAAGGGGAGGGGGCAGAGAGGAAGCGCGCACACGCGCTCACCTCAAGCGAGATTGACAGCTTCTCTCATTTTAATATTATGCAAAATAGTATAAATAATTACGTTATAGCTAATAATATTATATACAAAATATTACAGGTAATTATTATGAAAATAATTATATATAGACAGTCTAGAGTTATAATTTGCATTAATGTTACTGTTTTGAAGTATAATAATAATAATAATAATATTGTGAAAAAATATATATATTAAATTGTGCTGATACAAAATATACCCGCACTAGGACGCTTCACCGTTTGTATCACTCCGCTTGACCAAGTTCACGGCGTTCTTCCTTGTGAACGGTGCGGAGTGGAAACCGATTTGCAAATCAGACATAAAAGAAGACCGAGAGGATAATGGTGTGCACCTGCACCTGTCCAACCTTCAGGACTTGTACATCTCCACAGTGCAGAGTGAAGAAACGGGCAGGTAACATTATCACAGACCCCTCTCACCCAGGCCACAACCTGTTTGGACTTCTCCCCTCAGGCAGACGTTACAGATGCACTAGACTAGAGCATCTAGGCATAAAAACACGTTTCCCCCAGGCTATCTCCACCTTAAATAGCTAGCACACAATTAGCAAACCTGTTTTTATAATCCATAATTCAGTACTCTTATGGCGTTTTTGCCACCTGAGAGTTAGGCAATAAATAAATAGGCCTACATGTAATACATATTTTTATTTGTACAGTTGTATATACAGTAGGCCACATAATGCACACATGTGAACATAAGTGTTCTGACCTAGATGTATATTAGGCTACTTTATAGCTTATTTTTCTTAATCGTACTTATTTAAATGTTCTTTCTGTTCTCTTGTGTATATGTATGTACCAAGAGCTCATAAAATCCACAAATTCTTGTATGTTTGCACACACTTGGCGAATAAAGCTCATTCTGAGTCTGATAATTTTATATTATTCAAATAAACATTTGATAATTCAGATTTACAATTTCATCACTGTAACTTCCAGCAGCAAATTCTCTCTATATTTAATACCAGTTACAATTATATAGGCCTATGTAAAACATTAACGATTATTATTATTTTATATTTTTTAAGTATTAAAATTAATTACCCATTTTAGAGATGGTCATTTTCCTCTGCTGTTTTATTTTTTTACATTACAAGGAAAAGTACCACTGCTGACCACTAGGCGGGGTTGCTCATCCTCGTTCTGCCTTGCGTCTGATAGAATTTGTCAAAGTGGCAACAAACAGACTTGGCAAATTTTACTTGCATGTGTTTTATACACAACGAATAATTTTTTTTTTCTCTATAAAAAATAATGCATGCAATCATGCCCTTTTCTTGCTCTAATACATAAAATAACAGCTTTAGATTACTCTTCTTTCTTTATGTCCTGTTTAATTCAGTATAATTTTGTTATAGTTTTAATTCTGGCAGCCACTATTGTGCATTTTGTTATACTCACAGAAGCCCAAGTATCTGCTCTTTATTTTGCATGCATTACTTAAGTAATGCTAAGGATTTAATGATGCTGTTGAGTTATTTATTTGTGTTGAAAAAACAGTCTTACATTTGTCATCCTATAGGGAATACAACTTAACTGAGTTGCAGCCTCACAGCTGCTCACGATTTAACAGAGTCTATATAAGGTCAGAGGTTATAGCCCGACCTAAGAACAGTGAACCATCCTGACACCATTTTATGTCCATATCTGAGTGTTTTCTGACAACTTCATTGTGTTTGATGTCTACTAAAGGTTATATGTAGAGTCAGGAGACAGTGTAACCTTTAAAAAACCCCAAAGATGACAAGATTGTATCTTCTCTTGAGTTTCTAAAAGTACCAGTACATTAATGCAAAGATTTTCATGAGCATATGGCGATGGAACCTGAATACTAAGCTGTAACTGCATACATCCTGATAAAGATATCAGTTTGTTTTCCATATAACTTTTTATTACAAAATATCCTCCTAAGCTCATATTTGCTATTATTTTACAAATTATGAGGAAACCCATGCGGATGATTCAATTGTGTATGAATTTAGCCTAAGGTGTTCGTTTCTCATCAAGATGCATTATAAAGAATCCCTCAACCATGATGAATATGAATAATAAAGAGCCGCAACCCCATATTGTAAAATTGGCTGTGTACTACAACACTGGACATTATATTTGTAAATGCAAATCTAAAATAGGAATCTCTTAGCGTATGCATATTATACCCCACAGCCATGCTTTGCCATACCTTCAACTTAATGAGGGAATGGATGTGTTTGCTCATGATCAGAAGCATGGCCTTCTGATTAGACTCGCTCTAGAGGCATTTCTAAACGTCTTGCTGGCATTAAGAGGAGCACTTCTTAGTCAGATCACATAGTAACTCACGGCTTCGTGAAATCAAGCACTTTTTTTTATCATCAGCGAAGTCACGAAAGCCCTTTAAATGGCTGAATGTGAGAGAAATTGTAATGACCCTCTGACACATTAAGGGGAGTTGAGGAAGCAAAGATAATTACGATTATTATTTCATAATTTAGCATTTTAGCAAAGATGCTGGAAGCGTTTAAGTGAATTTGTGTCTGAGAGATTGCTTTTAGGATTGGCAGTCAAAATTCCTTTGCATTTTATAAAGCCCAAAGTGCTTATTTGCATAATATCTAATGGGCAGAGATATTTCCGTTTATCCCCTACGAACAAAAATTCGCACATGCATTCACAGTCAATTAGAGCAAATTGTGATTATTATTTTTTTTTAGCTAGTTTTGGAGGTGAGGATGTTTTCATAAACAACCTCTGCATGGCATGATGGTTGCCAGGCAGCAATTTTGGATCTTTAGGGTGTCCGCACTGACTAACACAGATGTGCTACTTGTCCGACAAAGTGTGCTCTGCCAAGATTCCTCCTGCGATGCCCTTCCATAATTTCACCTATAAGACATACCAAGCCTAAAAACCCAGAGCTTTTACTTAACATGAAGAGAGTTGATTCAGATCTTCATTTCGTTCCAGAATCTAGAAGTACAAATTCTGCCAGTGATACTGATGGATGCTTGCTCTCTTTTTTTGTATGAGTGAGTCGTCAATGATGGGAGGTTTTTACACCCATCTTCAAATTCTGTTTCATCTCATCTCCCTCGACTGGCTTTAGATCAGATCATTATCACGGTGGTGTGAATGATCATTAGATTCACTCAGCGGCGCGGCTGATTGCAGCACCTGCAGACTCCAGTTCAGATAAAAAGCACATTTTGGTTTGGAGGCTTTCATTATGAGGTAGCCTTCTCTCTTTTTTCACCTAAAGCATCATGAAATCACACTGAAATACTAAAATATGTGCATTTTTTTTTTTTCATCCGTACACTTTGCGTTATATGTGACATTAAAGGGAGCTGAATAGTGTTTGTACCTTAAGAAATTATAAATGAACCTATTTTTGATTCTTCAAACCATATTTGATTCTTGATTCAATGCTTGATTTTTGAGTTTTTAGTTAGGCTATAGCTTTAAAGGTGATGAATATTTCAAATGTAAATTTGTAGAGAATGATAATCGGTTAGCTTGTTAAACACTTGCTAATTGTAATCATAAAGAAAGAGAAATTTAATTGAATTGATTAAAGGGATAGTTCACCCAAAAATAAAAAAACTGTCATTAATTACTCACCCTCATGTCGTTCCAAAGCTGTAAGACTTTCGTTCATCTTCGGAGCGCAAATGAAGATCATTTTGATGAAATCAGAGCTTTCTGTCCTTCCATAGACAGCCAGCTTCATAAAGTTCATAAAGAGATCAGAAAACAAATCCATATGAATTGAGTGGTTTAGTCCAAATTTTCTGAAGAGACACGATCGATTTATATAATTATATAAATTAACAGATTTAATTTAGGCTTTTACTCGCATGTAAACTTTGATCAGCGAACATAAGAAGAAGCTCAACCGAACCTGAATGACGCGCGAGAACAAACCTCTTCTGGAAGCTCAAACGTGCTGCATAACCAATGAGGTTCATTCCAGAAGAGGTTTGTTCTCGCACAATACATATGGATTAGTTTTATGATCTCTATATGAACATTTTGAAGCTTCAAAGTGTCAGTTGTGTAGTTGTCTGGACGGACAGAAAGCTCTCAGATTTCATCAAAAATATCTTAATTTGTGTTCCGAAGATGAACGAAGGTCTTACGGGTTTGGAATGAAATCAGGGTGAGTAATTAATGACATTTTTGGGTGAACTAACCCTTTAAACTCATATGTATTTTAACATTTTTAATTGTTTTTTTTTTCTTCACAGGTACCAAAGTTCAGTCAGGCAGTGGAATCGTTTTTTGACGGGCAGCTCTGAAAGAGAGGCGATTCTCAGGTTCAGCGAGTTGGTGAGTTGTTAACTTAAATCACAGCGAGTCAGACATGTCTGAAAGAGACATTCTTGGTTCAGTGCATCAGTGTGTTGACTTGCTTGAAACCGGCTAGAGGGATTCAGTCTTAATCTTGAACAAATCGCTCAGGGGTGTGTTTCCCGTACAACTACGTAACTCACTCCTTAACCACCATAGTATGATGCATCGTTGAAGAAATTAACTAGTAACGACTGTTTTCTGAATCCTTTGTCCGTCATTCAATCCGTACTAGAGCACATTCGTAAACCCAACTGTATGGTTTTGTTGGCTGAAGTAAGACTGTACATATATGGTATTAGAAACTCATTGAATAAGAAAGATAAAGACTTTAAAAGTTTGTGAGCTTTACAGAGTATTTATTTTATATTTTTATATTCTATTGTACCTTGTTACGCCCCATCTTGGGGTAAAGGAGGCAACATGAAATGAGAGAGTGGAAACAGGGCATCTTTTGAGGGTTTTAATGATATAAACACGAGTACAGCGATCAAACATATAAATAGGGAAATTTGCTTCGGGAGTTGACCAGGCCAAAACAACAAACAAAAAGTCTATACAGATTGCAGCACTTGAATGAAAATGAAAGAAAAGCAAAATTCAGTCAACTTCCCTACCTACCTATCCAAAAACAAAGAAAAGTGAGCAAACAAAATGGCATCAAACTCCTTATTTTTCCCAGATTCTTATACAATGTATTTACAAAGCTCTTTTTACAGGCCAGAGCAAACTAGTTAAGAGGGCAAACCAAAGTTGGTAAACAGGCAATGGGGTCAAAATACCAAACAGTTTCTAACTTACAATTTCTAATTTACTCTCAGAAGAATGATCACCGAACTCTTAACACTCAGCCAACCCAACAATACACTCCTCACAACAACACAATGTTCTGCTAAAGGGAGTGACATCACGGCTTTTTAAGGTGTGCCTGGAATTGACTGCTGTTTCAAATGCTCTACTATCATTCCGGCCCCTAAAAATCCCAAAATCACTGGACTTAATCACTACAGACCTGTCGCTCTCACATCTCTGTTCATGTAGTCATTTGAGTGACTGGTGTTGGCCTTCCTGAGGGACATCACTGGAACCTTGCTGGATCCTCTTCAGTTTCCCTACAGAGCAAACAGGTCTGTGGATAATGCAGTCAACATGGGACTGCATTATATCTTGCAAGTTGCAACATCTCGACAGACCTGGGACTTACGCAAGGATCTTATTTTTGGACTTCAGTTTGGCTTTCATCACCATCAGACCAGATCTTCTATCATACAAACTGACCCAGCTTTTTATGCCCACCCCAATCTGTCAGTGGATCACCAGCTTTCTGACAGGTAGGCAGCAGCTAGTGAGTCTGGGGAAACTCACATCCAGGACTCTCACTATCAGCACTGGTGCTCCTCAGGTTTGCATCCTCTCCCCATTGCTATTCTCCCTGTACAGATGACTGCACCTCTAAAGACCCCTCTGTCAAGCTCCTGAAGTTTGCAGACGACACCACAGTCATCAACCTCATCCAGGACGGTGATGAGTCTGCATACAGACAAGAAGTTGAGCAGCTGGCTGTCTGGTGCAGTCATAACTGCCTGGAGCTTAACACACTCAAAACAGTGGAGATGATTGTGGACTTCAGAATTATCATGACCACCATCTCTCAGGACCTGATTTGGGACAATCACATTGACTCCATTGTGAAAAAGGCCCAGCAGAGGTTGTACTTTCTTCGCCAGCTGAGGAAGTTCAACCTGCCACAGGAGCTGCTGACACAGTTCTACTCAGCCGTCATTGAGTCTGTCCTGTGTTCATCTATAACTGTCTGGTTTGGTTCAGCCACCAAATCAGACATCAGGAGACTACAACGGACACGTCGGACTGCTGAGAGGATTATTGGTGCTCCTCTGCCCACCCTCCAGGAACTGTACTCTTCCAGAGTAAGGAAAAGTGCAAGTAAAATCATCACAGACTTCGCTCACCCCGGCCACCACCTATTTGAACTGTTTCCATCCAGATGGCGCCTCAGATCACTAGGCACTAGAACATCTAGGCACAGAAACAGTTTCTTCCCACAGGCTATTTCCCTCTTGAACAGTTAAATGCCATCCAAGAGCAATACCCCACTTTTTTTGTGCAATATCCTTGTAAATTCATTTAGTCCTATTTAGTCTGGTTCATTTAGTCCTGTTATATTTGTGTGTGTGCACTGGAAGCTTCAATACCAAGGTAAATTCCTTGTGTGTGCAAGCACACTTTGCAATAAATCTTTCTGATTCTGATTCTGACCAGGACAGGACAGACCACTCATTACCCTGCATGAGCCAATCAGCACTGTCCCTGGACACAAACAAAAAAAAAAAAAGACAGAAGACAAAAAAGACAAAATAAAGAGTTGTAACAACCCTTATTCATATTTTTTTGTAGCTCTTTTTTTCTGTTTTACATTTTGTATGCATAATGTAAATGGAAAAAAATGAAAGTGCATGTATAATGCTAATGTTTATTATATGTAATGTTACAGAGCTTTTCAAAAACAACACTTTAATTCTTTTGAAAAAAAGAAGAGATGTAGAATAAAATTTGTATATATATGGAATGAAAGATTTAGATTGTATTGCATGCTAGCTTGCTTATTTTTCTCCATATACTAACAAGAAACTATTCTTCTAACCGTCAAGAGCTGTAGTTCTGACCACACAGCTTTGCGAAAGTTTGTTGGAACTATGGTTTTAGGAAAACTGAATTGTTGAACTATGTTGCTAACGATTAGGGCTGGGTAAAAAAATATCGATTTCTCGATTTTAATCGATTCTCATTTTTACGAACCGATATCGATTCTTAAATCCCAAGAATCGATTAGTCTAGTCTGTTTTCAGTTGATGAATGAGCAGAATATGTAGCGCCTCCCATCCAATAAATCGCAATAATCTTTGCGCTTTGTTACTTTTGATATGAGGCAAAGTCTCAGATTTCAAATGACGTCCATCTTATTATGAGATTCAAAAAATAAATACCGTTTTGGTGCTGTTTAATGTGACGTGACAGATCGCTTTAGCGCCTTAGTTAAAGAGAAGCGGCAGCACGGAGCGCATGTGAACATCCTCTCCGCTTTAATACCAGTTACAGCGCGAAATACAGCGCGTTACATATTCATTATAATTTTTAATGTTCTTCAATATTTAATGCATGTTTGAATAATCAACAGCTGCGATTTAAATGTTTATATTTTAAAAAAAACGTATTGGAGTAGAAATATGACTATGTAATTCTAAACTTTATAATAAAAACATTATTGAGTGTAATTTAAGTGTTTGTATATAAATAAGTTAATTTAACCTTCAATATTAATAAAGTAGTACCAACTGACTTACATGTGTAGTTTACAGCATTAGTTGAGAGAATTTTTTCCTCTAGAAAATTTGCCAAGTACTGTAACTGAAATACTACATCCAAAATAATCGATATCGAATCGAATCGAATCGAATCGATATCGTAATCGAATCGAATCGAAAGGATGTGAATAGTAATTAAGAGGGACCATATTGTGACCATATTTAGCTAACAATGGTTTTGGAAAATGCACCCAAGACCAGTTTTGTGGTTCATTTCAAATGATTCATTGAAAATATTTGACTCAAAAGACTGATTCATTCACAAAGCAGAATGGGTGTAACAATTCACTTGTGTATGATTCAGTTTGACCGATTTTTCTCGATACTGATCTCAAGGTACAGTACTCTTATGATACTTTGAATAAAGCCAATACGTTTTTTTTTTATTATTATTACTTCTAACACATATGGTAAATTGTTAACAAAAAGTACTATACATTAAAATGCTAAATTTTATATTACATCAGGGGTAAACTTGAATAGGCTTGGACTTAAACATTCGCTACTTCGAGTGGAAAACCTCTCCGACATCCTCACCGTGCCAAATGAATACCTAAACAGACAAATTAATATGACACCACATGCCAGAGAGATTCATATGGGCAGCATCCTTTAGTTCATTATGTTAGTCCGTCATCCCAAATTCTCCTGCATGTCTTCAAACAAAAGCCTCTCATGCTTATCGGACAGATAAAGACGAGGCCTCTTACGTGGCCACCCACCGGCCCGATGAGAATTTACCTCAGCACCTCTCACAGATGGGACCTGATCCCATGGGAGCACTGTATCCGTGGCTAACCCCCCTCCGGCAGCGAGGCCCAGGTGTCTCCCCTCAGTCAGACGCCAAGGTAATTCAGTGGCGGCTCCAAAACACACGTGCACCCTCATCAGCAAACCCTCACCGGAGAGCAACTTTACATTAAAGACTTGTCTCATTAGAGCGCAACGGACACGGCCAAGGCTAATGAGAGAGGCTGTGATGACGGCAGGCTCTGATATTCAAGTGCAATAACAGATCACGGTCAGGGCCAAAGCCATGTCACGCCTGGGTGATGGTGAATGGGAACGGTGCCGTGACGTTGGCTTAGACGGCATCCAAGTTCAAGGCTCAGCAAGATTGTATTGGTGTTGGCCGTCTCTCTGTGCGTGTCGAGGGAGTTGCTGTTTACAGAAGGAGTCTTGTAATGAGCTGCAGCAGATGTAGATAGTTGATTTTGTGCATGATATCATGTTGGTAAACATATTTGGTCAGATCATCTGAGATTCTTGCTGTTTTTCAATGATTAGTGGATTATGGAGGTTTTTTTCAGATTATTGAATTCAAGTGCGCATCTAATGTAATTATCAAAGTGGTTCGTGATTTTGTCGTATCATTTGTTCCACTGTTAAAGTAGAAAATATTTTGAGATGAGACCCAATGCACGTCTTCGTTTTGCAAAACAAAACCTTTTTTCTGAACAAATATGTCTGGTCTTAAGGTGCTTTCACATTAGCAAAATTTCACAGGCAAAATAGGTTCACTGTCAATAGTGTAGCAATGAATAAAGCACAGCTCACACAAGGCATGTTTACTGATTTTTGTCAATCCGGATTCCGAATGAATCCAGTCTGATTTCAGATTCTGAAAGTTCTGTTTATATGAACCCTAAACTTTGCAATTTGAAATGCTAGGATGATCTGAGCAGTGGGTTTCTGTGTGGGCTAGGGTGATCTGAGTGGTTCTGTGTGGTCACTACGTGGTTGTTATGTGATTTATGGTCCAAGTCAAAAAAGCCCAAGAAGAAGTCAAGTCACCTATTTATATATGCTTTATACAATACAGATTGTTTCAAAGCAGTTTTACAGTTATAAACAGGAAAATAATGATTCCATGATGCAAACAATTCTATGGAAGCTTGTTTCCACCATGAAATAAAAAATAAAAAAGATGATTGCGACTTTATTTCACAATTCTGGCTTTTTTTCTCGCAATTGCCAATTTATATCTCACAATTCTGACTTTTTTCCTCAGAATTGCGAGTTTATATCTCACAATTCTGCCTTTATAACTCGCAGTTGCATGTTATAAAGTCACAATTGCGAGATATAAACTCACAATTCTGAGAAAAAAGTCAGAAATGCGAGTATCTCGCAATTCTGACTATAAGATGCAATTGCGAGTTTATATATCGAAGAAAGTAAATTGCGAGTTATAAAGTCAGAATTGCATGGTAAAGTCAGCGCCGATAGCCTAGTGGTTAGTGCACCGACACATGGCGCAAACGCGTTCACGGCGACCCGAGTTCGATTCCCGTCTTGAGGTCCTTTGCCGATCCTGCCCCCTCTCTCTGCCCAATGCTTTCCTGTCTGCTCTATACTGTCCTATCTGAATAAAGGCACAAAAAGCCCATAAATATAACTTTAAAAAAAAAAAAAAAACGCATGATAATAATTTGCAATTACAAGAAAAAAAGTCAGGATTGCAATGCAACGTCGCAATTCTGACTTTATAACACGCAATTCTGACTTTATAACTTGCAATGGTGAGTTTAAATCTCGCAATTCTGAGAAAAAAAGTCAGAATTGTGAGATAAAAAGTCGCAATTACCTTTTTTATTTTTGTTTAGCGGCAGAAACAAGCTTCCGTACAATTCTGCTGTAAAGAAGCTCTAAAAAGTAAATAGTGTTATTGTTCAGATGAAGGCAGTTCAGTGTGTTTGCTGATATAGAGAATAACTTTGGATTGGACTTTGTGCTTTGTAACTTTGCAGTCCTTTTTCATGCTCAAACAGCAGCATTACACAGCAGATTACATTCTTATATGAAGCAGATACATTCTTATATATTTGTGCTACAATCACAAGCAGAACATAGAAGTGGACTAATAAAATAATAAACTTTCAGCAGTCCTTTAAACAGATGTTTTCTTTAGAAATGTTGTTCAAGTGTTGTATGAGGGGTCAGGGATAGTCGTTACTGCCCTCATTATCCCTTTATCCCCTCACCTCCATGGACCTCTTCATTTGCAAATATAATAAGATGGAGCAAAAACGTTAAGGAGAAAATCACTTCATTTCCATTGATTTTTGTATGACCAGCACTTCAAAAACTGAAGGATTTACAAGACAGCTTTTCATGCACATGCACAAGTAGTCTCATAAAAGCAAATTAAGGACTCTAAAGCAAACAAAAACATTTTTAAATTTGTTTCAAAGGTTTTGAAGCCCAACTGAGCACTTAGTGAAGCATATCCATTTTTATGATTATTTATTTTCCTCTCTTTGATGCACAATCAGCGCTGATAACTCTCAGTCAGAATGAGTAACTGTGAAGGGAGTCAATAAAGGCATCAACATAGCGATGAGTTTGATATATGAGTTGATTGAGTAGTCTACTCCAGTTTGTATTGATGTGGTTGGTGAGTGATGAACTGGCCTGATAGTTGCGTGGGCAGGAGGAGGGCCCAGGATGGGCAGTTCTCTGGTCCTCTGTGGCCCAGGTGTGGGGCAGCTGCATCCTTCGTATGGATCAGTGCGGTCCGGCCCCTGACCCCAGCACTGTCCGTCGTTCAATACACCATTACCCCCAGCAGCTGCACTGACCACTGATGACTCGCATGCCTCGGTCACCGCTCATTATAACAGGGGGTCTGCAGAACACATGGCAGCTTTGACAAGGCATGCAAGCAGATTGCAGCTTATTTGGCCATATAACTTCATTTATTTGTAAGCAGCAATAGGCCAGGCGAATTAATCATTGAAAATTGGCAGTTTTGAGGTAATTGTATTAGTTTTATAATCAATATTGGACAATAACAATGCGCATTCTGCCATAAATAAAATAAAAAAATATATTTTGCACAGTTAATTTTGAATAAATATTGTATAAATAATTAAACACATAATTGTTATTGGGGGTTATTGGTATTGGTCTTTTTATTTAAAATAAGAATGGTAAAACAAGTTCAAGGTCTAATTGTAGTTATGAGGTAATGTTTAAACTATTTGCAAATAATATTTTATTTTACAATATGCACACATTTACTCTTATTCATATGTCTAATATGCCAAAAATGCTAAACGTTCCTTGTCTCATCACATTTAGTTAGGATTACATAATCTGAGAATATTTACTTGAATTGGTTGACAGTTGGTTGACATTTCAAGCTTTCTATAGATATATTTTGATATATCATGTCTGCGAGGCAAGTATACACTGAGTTTTGGTTTATTTTTTTGACCGAGACGGCAGAAAAGTGCATCCTGATTGTTTATATTATAAAGGCACAACATTTTCTTGTTATTTTGAGTTTACACAAATAAAAGTAGACCTTTCAAATGATGTATTACTCTTATTTGTATGACCAAAAATGACTGAGTATTTTAGGATCGTGCTGGACATGCGCCTAATAATAGCACACATTTATCTAGGTCAGGGGTGTCCAAACTTTTTTAAAAGGGGGCCAGATTCGATGTCGTGGAACCATCCGGGGGCCGGTTCCTTCTCAATTTTATATATATATATATATATATATATATATATTATACCACAAAGCCACTAAATACCATAAAGCCATATATCTAGAATGGCTTAATGGTATTTAGTCTATTACACATTTTATATAAATACGAATGCACAAAACTGCAAGTTTATGACAAAAAATAATCTGTAATTTGGCCTTTATTACTCATTTAATACATGTTTACATTAAAAATTAAATAAAATGAGATATTAACCTACATTTCTGACAAAATACTACGGTTACAGTTAGTGTTACCACAGTAAATCCATGATAAATGTTGTTGAATTGTTGGTTGAAAAATATTCTAACGGGATCGGCTCAATGTTTCTCCTGATTTGCACATTAGTGTTGTTGATTAAGTCAGCGCTGTTTCAACTGGCTTTAAACTGAATTAAATCACAGAGAGATCGGCAGCTTGTACCGGAGACCTCTACGCCGAACTCGAACACTTCTCACTGGCTGTTTAGTGGTCGTGTGATCGAGACACTCAGCAAGTAAACACATTTGTGAGCTCGTGAGTTGTGCACAAGCAGCGCTGTTTCGTTTCGCTTTTGGCGCATTTCCCTGGCCTAAAATCTAGTACTGCCCCCTTGTGTTGACATTGTGAAACTGCACGATTTGTAAATTATGTGTGGCGGGCCACATATAATATATTTTGATAGACAAGCTGTGGGCTGTTTGAAATTCATCCCCGGGCCACATTTGGCCCGTGGGCCGTAGTTTGGACACCCCTGATCTAGGTTAACGTAGAGTGAGCAGCCATGTGAAGTTGCTACTACTTGCATGCTTCAAATGGTAAGAAATATTTGAGTTCGATGAATGATAGGCGAACATTTGGATTTCCTGCCCAACATACTGTAATTACCACAAGGACCCACCATTAACATATTGACATATCACGGACTGCGTGACTTTGCCACAAGGTTTTTTTTTTTTTCTGCGACTAACTGACTAATTACATTTTTGGTCGACTAAGCCTCTTCTAGTCGACTAACGATTAGTTGAATATTAGGGGGCAGCCCTAGAAATTTCATAAAAATGTTGAGTAGTTTGCATCACATTTCTGTCAGTAGTTGAACATTTCTATCAGAAAAACAGTTGTCAAATATTAAATGTTTAGCTACTTATATCTTACAATGCACTCTTTCACTGTTAAAACTAAAGTGTTGCGTTGGAATTTGCACTCATCTTCTGTGAACAGTAAGGTCTGCCTTCTTTGATTTGATTGGCCATATCAATTATTTTGACAATGTCAAACGCTGTCACTGAGGCCAGCCTAAAAATGTAACTTTTAAAACTTTTAAAACAACAAACAAAGTGGTGTGTAATGGAGTGCAGCAGAGCAGCATCAAGAATATCAAATATTAAGGGGGACAATTTGGCCATTTCTAATTATTGGTAGTTACGGCCCTGGCTTATTCTATAGAATGAACCTCTTTACAGGACTGATCCAGTTCACTTCCACATGTGCTTGACAAACAGTAAGTCAAGTTTGCATGAAATCCAAATACACAAGCACAGGTTGTCATTTTCAATAAGAATTTCGACCTCAGAATTTTCCACTGAGGCCGTAGCGTGTGATTGAGGCATATGAAATCCATCACAGCATGCTGTGTCAGACATTGGCCTTCTAAATCTCTGCACGGTGATTCATTCAGTCGACACCTTTCAGCTGCCTCATAATGAGAACGCTCTGCATGTGGAAATTGGCTCACTTGCTGTCCCCTGACTTTGTGCGTTCTTGATTGATAACCACAATCGAAGCTCAAGAGGATACGTGGTGAATGTGTGTCTTATCTCTCCCTGCTGAGGGTGTTCTGTCTGCAGTTAAGGCAGTTAGGATTTCTTTATTACTAGGCCTGATACATGGGCAGAGATACTATAGCTGAAGTTTACATCAAGAGACATTCAGTTGAGCCTTAATAAATTCTGTGTTCAAGAAACAATCTTAACCAAGAGGATAATGTTATTGTTCTTAGGTTGCTCTTTCAAAGCTCAGGAGACATAGATGAGTTATGTATCTTCTAACAACTTTGTCTCAAATGTGTGTCAGAAATACAATGAATAGAGATTATACAATTTTTGCCATTCAGTAAGTTGTAAAATTAATGTGGATAGTAGGGACGCACAATATCGTATTGGTTATAGGCTGAGACATTTATACTTATTGGACGATACTGAATATGCTCATTTATCCTATTTTTTTTACATTCACTTGTCATTCACATTCATTTAATGGTCACTTAAAGTTAATTTTTAAAAACACGTATAATTTAATAACACTGGTAAATGGTAAGCTTTAGCACAATTTAAAATGAATATACATTTTTCATAGGGTTAGAAAATAGGATATGAATCTAATTTTGGCCATTTATCATTTATTGGTCTAATGCTGATCATTTGATCTAGGATGAATTTGATGAGAAATGTTTGAGCTCATGTTGAAATTGTTCGACTTTTGATTGAAGTCTTTAGTTTGTTGGCATAGACATAGACATTAGCAAAAGTTGCCATTTAGTTTTGCTTTTGTCTAGGAGAAAATTAGCTCATTTGAGGTTTTCTGGAGTTGAGATACTTCATTCTTGAGATATTAAAAGTGGCCCATTGTCTTCTTGAAAATCATAATTAATGAATCGTATTGTATTGCGGGTGTCATTCTGCTTCGGGGGTTGAGGGGTCGTTGTCCTGGGGTGAAAACTCTGTGGCATGACATTTTCCAGCAGGGTTAAAGGTCTACAGCCAAATGTCAGCGCGCAGGGGACTGGGCAGATGGCCAGCAACACTTCCAATCCTCCCCTTTGGTAATAAGCATCCCGTTATCCTAAAACAGACAGGTACTCTTTAAGTTTTGCATAGTGTTTTTCAACAAATAGAGGACACCTTTTGAGTTCTGTACAAACTATTAAAATCCTCATATAATCCTGTTCATTTTATTATTGGATGAAGTTCAGACTGTTCGTCACACTTCTTCTTATTTAATATTGGTTACTGACAGACCGAGGCAGGGAAATGGTCTTTTGAGCACATGACTATGATTATGTTCTGGCCCCACTGGGGCTCACAGACAGTAACTCATACACTGGGTGGAGGGGATGAGCGGATGATAGAGTGATGGAGGGAGCGAGACAGAGAGGCACGTGTGTGGGTAAGGTGTCCCTGCTGTGAGTCTAATTAAAAGGGGCTGGAAACAGAGGGGCTGCAGTGGGGCCCACTGGGGCTCTTCCTTTCCTTCTGCCTTTGATTAACGGCACACACTAATGACCCTTCAGACTATAAACATTTACTGTAAACATTACATAGCAGCCTAATGTTTCTTTGTTATGCGGTAGTTTTTTGTCTTTTATAAGTCATGCATCACTATTTCTTTTAAAGTAAAATTTCAGCTTGAAAAGGAAAGGTGGATTTTTACGATTTTGGTGAGCAAAAGTCAAACAAATCCCATAGCCTTACATTGAAATAGGACCAGAATAACATAGAGACTTATAGGTGGGCTCTTTTGACTTTTAGCAGTAAGAAACCACCTAGCAACCACCCAGAACATCATAGTAACCACTTAGCAATGTTCTAGAAGCCACCCAGAACACTCTAGTAACCACTTAGCAACACCATAAGAACCACCCAGAACTCCCTAGTAACTACTAGCAACACCCTAGCAACCACCAACAACACCCCAGTGAAAAATCCCATAGACTTGCATTGAAATAAGACCAGAATAACATAGAGACCTATAGGTGGGCTCTGACTAGGCAGTAAAAAAACCACCTAACAACCACCCAGAACATGCTAGTAACCACTTAGCGACAACCTAGAAACCACCCAGAACACTCTAGTAATACTTAGCAACACCTTAACAACCACTCAAAACACTCTAGTAACTACTTAACAATGCCCTAGCAACCACCCAGAACACTCTAGTAACCCCTTGGCAACACCCTAGGAACCACCCAGAACTCCCTAGTATCCACTTTGCATCGCCCTAGCAACCACCAACAACACCCTAGTGAAAAATCCCATAGACTCGCATTGAAATAAGACCAGAATAACATAGAGACTTATATGTGGACTCTGACTAGGCAGTAAAAAAACACATAGCAACCACCCAGAACATCCTAGTAACCAATTAGTGACAACCTAACAACCACCCAGAACACTCTAGTAACCAGAGCACCATAGCATCGTGGTGGAACGTTATAGATAGACAAGCATTACTCACATTGACTTGGCAGTTGGCAATTTCACTCACATTGATTAGGCAATTTTGGTTTTATGTTTCTTTTGGAGATAAAGTAGTTGAAGCATTTGCAAGGAAATTCAGGGAGCACTTGTGTGGCATTGTGGTCTCATTCACAGTCTAATCCCCCCTATTTCAAAAGGATTTAATTGCATTCATCAGATATAATGGTGCTTCTGTTGATTAGAAAAGTCAATGTTTGTTTGGTTTGGAATAATTTAGCAAGCAAAGCAGCCATATCTAGACATAACATCAATGGACTGCATTATTAAGTGTCGATGAAGCGGTAGCCTTTTGTTTAGCTAGTTATTGTGGGTTTTGAAGAGAGAAACTGAGACTTTAAGCTGCATTGTCACTTTTGCACCACTACTGGCACCAAGTGGAACTGCAACAATTTTTTTTTTTTTTTTTCCCAGAAGGGTTCTCCAAGACTTCCACAACACTTCACCATTAAGAGGAATGACTTTCTATTCGTGTCTATGTGTTTGAGTAGGGATTTTCAAACATTTTGAAGCCAAGGACCTCTCAATATTTAAGGGGCCTCCTGCCTAAAATATCAAAGCAGATATATTTTCACATTTAAAAATCATGTGTGAGAAATATTACAAAGACAACAAAATGAAATAATTGTTTCCTAAATTAAATATTTTTTCCATTTTTATTGTTTTTATACTGAGGCAATTTTTTCCCCTTGCTGTTAAAAACTGTCAGTAAAACAATCACAAGAACTTATGTTTAGGAAGCAGAATACTAATATTTCAAATTTGGTGAATGTCATTGTTAAACATATTTATTAATATACTACCGTTCAAAAGTTTGGGTTTGGTACGTTTTTTTTTTTTTTTTTTTTTTTTTTAAAGAAGTCTCACCAAAGCTGCATTTATGTGATCAAAAATACAGTAATTATTACAATTTAACATAACTATTCTATTTTAATATATTTTCAAATGTAATATATTCCTGTGTTGGCAAAGCTGAATTTCATTCAGAGAATCATTATTCTAGTCTTCAGTGTCACATGATCCTTCAGAAATCATTCTAATATGCTGATTTGGTGCTCAAGAAACATTTCTTATTGTCAATGTTTAATACACTTGTGCTGCTTAATATTTTTATTGAAACTGTCATATGTTTGTTCAGGATTCTTTGATGAATACAAAGTTAGAAGTAGAAACATTTATTTGAAATAGAAATCTTTTGTAACATTATAAATGTCTTCACTGACACTTCTGATCAGTTTACTGCATTGTTGGCCCCTTGTGGGTCCCCGGACCCCAATTTGAAACCAATGCTCCAGAGAATGCATTATTTCTGGACATATGCTTATTGAGTGTGTGTGTGTGTGTGTGTGTGTGTGTGTGTGTGTAATGGTTGGAGGCTGAATGAGAAATATAGAGCGAGAGAAACAAAAGAGTCTAGGTGTCTTTCAGCAACGAAGCCGATTTTCGTATTGAATTCACAATCAGCTGATTAATATCCAAGAGACTTATCACACGCCACCACTTACAACACTTTCTGAAACATCTGTAGATAACGCATAACTTTCAAACTTCACTCTTGACTTCTACTGCATGGTCAACTTTCCTCAAAGGTAAACTTTTTACCATCTTGTCAAAACCCTTCACCAAGTCATCTTCCGAGTACTTGATTCCATATTCATCTCATCTCCAGGAATTCTCCCGTGTCGTCTTCTAGAAAGGGTCAGAGAATTCCATCTCTTGCTTCTGGAACTCTTTTCCCCAGTGTTGGCATGTCCCTCATTAGCATGGCCCCTTCATTAGCCGTGTTAAAGTCTGGGGGTCTGGGCTACTCTTTGTTCTCTGATCCCCCCCTCTGGATGATGCCAGGCATCCTCGTCCATCACACTGTCATTGGTTGATGCTCTTGGGGACCAGTCTATACCAGCCCATGCATATTCAACCGATACCCCACAAGCCCCCTAAAGCAGGACCAATGTGCCTCTGGTAAGGGAAACAGTGCCATATCAACCCCCCAAATATTAAAATGCACTAATAAAGACCACATGGATTCCCCTCAATAATGTGTCCCACGAGAACAGCCGGGTAATTAAAGGCCTCATGCCTTATACGAACACCTATCATTCATCTCCAGAGTGGACATGCTCATACATACAAATTGCTTGCTGTTTTTTGAGTACTGTTGTAAGTTTAACCAACTACACAACATTTTTTTCTGGTGAGAGAAGGACAGTTGGCTGTTTTGAAGCACTAATTCACCAGACACTTCAAGGACAATCCAAATTTGATCTGACTGTAGAATAGAGGGATATATATTTTTATATGAATTGCAAGGAGTGCAAATGAAGGGCAAGGCCTTAATAAAGGCCTCTTATTAGAAAAAAGAGTCACAGTAATGAGTTGGATATAGTAGAGCCTTCTCTACATTTGGTATTCCAGCACTGCTTTTGTTTGTAAGACAGGAGCAAATTGATACAAATAGAGGACAAAGGAAATACACAGAGCATCGTGACTGAAATGCAATGTCGCTTTTTCCAAGTGTTTCAAAATGGCCAGAGAGGGCGGCTTTACCGTTCCCCTGAAAAACTGAGAGATAACACCGGATGAGGGAGCAAACAAAATATGTGTTTCAAGAAAACTTTTAATTGTGTTTGGCAAACATAAGCTTGTTTGTGTATGCAGGAGCACATAGGTCGGCTCTGTGCACTTCAGGCCTCTTCAGAAAGTTGATTGTGCGTCAAATTGTGACAAGGGTGTGATGATTATGTGAATGAAAAGATGTGAACCTAATTACAAGGCTCTCTTCGTTGTGTGAGAGTGGGTTTGGGAATAAGCTTTGTGCTTGGAGGGCGACAGGGTCCTCGGGGATGCAGCACTCACCCTGGCTGTGTTCTTATTCTGTAATCAGTTTGTCAGCTTTTGTGTGTGCGTTTGTTTGTTGTAAAAAGATGACATTAAGCAGAATGTTTTTGGCATGCGATCCTATTTATCAAATTAAAACTAACAAAAGAGAAGTTCACAAAAAAGTAAACAAACCATTCACACTAAGGATGATAATAACTGTAAAGTTTTAATAATTGTTCTAAAATCCTAATGATAAAGACATTGTTGGAATAACTTTGAGTAATTTTTTTCCAAGCTGATGAATGATTAAAAACATTGACCGCATCAGAATTCACAGATTTTAAAAATCTCAAATGTTTAAAGGGTTAGTTCACCCAAAAATGAAAATTCTGTCATTAATTACTCACCCTCATGTCGTTCCACACCCGTAAGACCTTCGTTCATCTACGGAACACAAATTAAGATATTTTTGATGAAATCCGAGTGATCTTTTATCCCCCATAGACAGCAATTTAACCACCACTTTCAAGGTCCAGAAAGGTGCTAAAGACATCGTTAAAATAGCCCACGTGACTGCAGTGGTTCAACCTTAATTTTATGAAGTGACGAGAATACTTTTTGTGCACAAAAACAAAACAAAACAAAAATAACGACTTTATTCAACAATATCTTCTCTTCTATGTCATTCTCCTACTTTGTTTGTGTTCAGCGCTTCCAGGTTCTACGTCAGAATAAGTATGAGTAATTAATGAGACAGAATTTTCATTTTTGGGTGAACTAACCCTTTAAAGCAGCAGATGACATAACAATGGATGCTTATAACAAACGTTATTGTCCGTTGAAATGGACTCTTGCATAGTTATTATAGTTAACGTCCTTGGTGTGAATGGGGCTTGAAGCTCAGTCCTGTCTATTAATTCTTTAAAAAAAAATCAGAAAAAAAGCTATAATGATAATGAACAGTATATTTGGAATCAGTTTCAGAATGTTTTTTTCCAGCTGATGAAAGATAAAAACATTGACAGCCAATCAAAAGCCATCTGACTTTAAAGAGCTTGAGCTTTTTTTCCCCTGTCTGTTAATTTATTTAAAAATTAATTAAAAAGACACTTCTTTGATGATGAGAATTAAATATTCATTTTGATGCAGTCAGGGTGATACAACTGTCCAGAAAGCAGGAAATTATGTCATATAGAGGATCTTTGCATAACCTAATTTCTGTCATGACAACTCTCTGAGTTTTTGGCATGGTAACGCATATGACGAAGTTCATATGTTTAGTCTTGGCTGAATAGCTGCTGTTGATGCTGCTGCTGCTGCTGCTGCAGAGCAAGTATGAAACTTGCTACTGCCAATACATATACGACACGCTGCTGTGAACAAGTAAGACATGCTGCTGCTGTATAATATAGCATACACGAATTAGCCGTAGCAGATCTATACAGGTGGAGGTGGAGGGTTTCAAATGCTGACCAAGTTTTTGTAGGTTGAGCAGCAAGCTCATTGGCTACTCATAAAGCTAGAACCAATCAGCTGTGCCCTATAGAGGATGATGCGATTGCAAGCAGATTGAGTTAAGGACCTATCAGCCTGTGTTATCTAGAGTTTCAAGACAGAACTTTGTATGACTGTGTGCCAAGGTCAGTAAGTTCTTAAAATAGATAATATGAGCTTTTATGACAAGGCATGTTTAGTTCAGGTTGTAAAATCTCATATGGTGCAACTTCAAATATTCAAATATCATAAATTATGTTTATAAATTAAATACTTTTTTCCCTTGAAAATACACTTAAAAACAATATTGAAAATGTATATACTAACATATATTGAAAATGGTGCAAGATGGTTACACTAGATGACATTTCATTAAACTGAAATTTTGTATGAATGTTTTTAAAACCCATATGAGACTTGGATTTTTAAAAGATTTTTTCTTATCTTTATCATGGACACTGTTATATGTCATTGACCTGTAAATTGGTTCTGAAATCATTTTCGTCTGCCTTTGGTGCTTGACACATCTGCAGTCAGTCATTCAGCGATTTCTGACCTCCGAACCAAATTTTACCCTGGATTTTTCTTGTCCTCTTGCAGTAAAGCAGTCTTCAATAAAACAGTTCCTCAGATCTGTAAGAAATATCATTATAAGCCTGTCATTTCCTCTGAACGTTGTTAGCTCTTGGCCTCAGTGCGGGGTCCTAATAGCTTCAGTGTGAGAGATCTGAGGGAAGAGCCATGGCAGGTCTCAGTCTTTACCTGGAGGATGTCGGCGGGTGATGGAGCCCTACCAGCCGCTCTCTTCATTTGTTTAACTAATAAAAAAGCTTCTTGCTTCCCCTATAATTGCCCCCAAACTTCAGGAGGCTGGGGTCCAGAGGGGTAGGTGGGTTTGAGGAGGATAAGCCTCATTCGAGAGGTTTGTTAAGCAGCTTGTACCCTCAGGAGACTAAGAGGGGCAGCAAAATGGACATCAGAGAGAGGCATGAAACAAAAAAGTGGGAGGCCTGGCTAGACAGCATGTACAAAATGTATAAAACATTTTAATGAGGAAAAAATACCTTTAAATTACAAACAAAAGCACATGATGATAAATTAAAAATATGTTTAAAATGATGTGCACTATTAAGACTCCAGGCAAAGCTTTTAGAAGTTTTTATTTTTTTATTTTATTATTTTATATTAATATATTTTTGTTGTCCCGACCATATCTGCCATACTTTCTTTCTTAAAAAAATAAAAAGAACTCTTTTATACTTGTATTCTTTTTTTTTTTAATCGTAATTTCATTAATTTAGATTGTTGTTTGAACAAATATAAATTGTGTACACCAGGCAGTGATATTTATTTAGTTATTTCTTTGATGTGTGATGTGTGAAACTAAACTAAACTAAGAGCAAAGAAATATGGGCAAAAACCCGAACAGCACAAACAGTTTACCGAAACCACTGGAAGGCTTTTCATTGTCTGCAGAGCAACTTTTAATTTTCCAGCATGTGATCACCGTGGACACAGTTAACCAAGCGAGCCCTTTTGCATTTGCATCTTGGAAGGAGGGAATGGGAAAAAAAAAAAAAAAAAGCGAATTAAATTGAGTCAGAGAGGCTGAAGAAGAGCAAACCTCATTGTCCCATCCGTTAATCATTCACTCACCCCTCTGGCTTCAATAAAGGGTTATAAAAGAGTATAAAAGAACAATTTGGCCAGCCCAGCTGTGAATAGCCAGCCCATCAGATACACAATAGTTGAGTGACGGCCACCGTAATTTAGCGTGTGATCTCGGAAACGCCCCCCTCTACCTCAGTCTTTGTTTAACTCGTCCGGCGATGGGACTTTCTTCACTTGGCCAGATGGGCAAATCCATAATGCAGAGAAGGGTTTAGGAGAGGCCCCCCCTCTTCCCCTCATCTCTTCATCTTTTCCTCAGCGTACCCCATTCTAGCTTCACAAACTGGCCCATTACGGGCCAATGGGGGCTCCCTCTCGGCTAATTAAGCGCAGCTTTGCTAGCGCTGCGCGCAATGGGTTAGCGACCCTGCTGAAGCTCCAGCACCTGGGGATGCTACCTGTTACTCTACCCCTCCCGCCAGCCCTGCGGTGGGGACTCAGCTGTTGGGGACGGGCCCCTGGCCAGAGCTGACTGGTGATGCATGGTGTTCATATTACATTGTGCATACACTGTTTTTCTAACAGACCCGATGGGCGGTTTCCTGTCTCTGTGTTGGGTGAACAATAGACAGGCGATTTCATTAACAATGGAGCTTTGGATCTAATGCTGTCATAGTTTCATATACTCTTGGCATGTGGAATTGGTCTTTGTATAAGCAGTGGAATTTGTAGGAGCGCTTGTATAAGCATTTGAAATATTCTTGTTTTGTGGTGTTTTATCAACTTAAGACAAATTAAACCAGTGAAAGTGTAAAAAGTATATTTTAAGATTTTTTTCTAAAAGTGTCCAGAGTTAAACAAACACTCTTGTATTTCAATGAGATTGATGGACATGCATTTCACTCTCTTTTAAAACCAATCTCATTTTATGCTGACTTTTCAGTACTCCAAATGAAATTGATCACCACCGCAGACTTACAAACACAACAAACAAGATGTAATCTCTCACGTGTGGAAGTGCTTTGTAAGGATTTGCTCAATGACAACAGCCGTTCCATCGGCAAATTGCCTCGCGAATAAGTCGAAATTCTTCTCCGAGGGACTTGATCAGACTAGCATTGATTTTCCGCAAGGTTAATTCACCTGCAGAGGTCTGTCCTTCTCAACAGGCAGTCGAAAGGCATTTTTCCAGAAGCGAAGCCAATCACTGGACTTCTTTTCCCTTTCACTTTGGAGTGAAAACAAGTAGTTCATCTTTCCTCAACAGTCAATACCGAGCCCTCTTCTGTCGCACCAGCTTTGATTGAGATGAACTCTCCTGTGTTCAAAATGAGATACACTGATTGTAGGAGATCGAGGGGCTTTGCTAAGTACCGGTAAGGTCTTTCAAAATTGTGAATGCTAAAGCAGAATGCTGTGCTCAATTCATAGCTAGTTATTTGCTGAGTTAAGCTCTAAGCTTCAGACACAGACATGAGCCAGACATGGTCTGAAGGTTTTTTAAATTCCCACCTCATTTTAGATGGGGGTGCTGCTCTATGCAAATTTAAATGAGTGTTTAGCATTTTCACAAATTAGCTTTTTTGAAAAAAAGGGGGAATTAAAATAAAATGAGGGATTGAGGCAAAAAAAAAAAAAAAAGGATGATAATGCAAATGTCTGAAAGCCGTGAATCAAGGGGGCGTGCTTTCCAAGCTAATATCCATGGGGTTACGGCTAATTGTGCTATTGTTGTGCAATTATGCTGAGTTTGCTTAGCGTTTATGGAGAGTTAACTCTGTTGACTGAGGAACAGGGTTTGTTTGAGTTCTGTACACCTTTGCCCCCAGTGTTCCCCAGGCCACCTAGCAGCCAATAGTCCCTTGGTACCCCAACATATTGCTTCTGTCACCCTGACCTGCCTCCTTGACTTAATGTCCACAAAAGAAGGAATCAGGTTATTTGACGTGCTCTATTGTAAGTCTGTAGACGCAATGAGCCTTTTGTAAGGAAAACAAGATTTTGACTGTTTTATGTTATTTTTGATAAAACAAGGTCTTTGCTTTCATGTTATGTCAGTTTTATTATGACATTAAAACAATAAACGTTGTTTTGGTACACTTTAATGTGTTGTGACAGATTAAACAGCGCCCCGAGCGTGAAAACATCATCTCATCCTCTTTACTACTAGTTATAGCATGTAAAAAACGTGAATGAACATCAGAAGGTTGTTGAAAGATACAGTAGAAACTTACTGCAACTTAAAATCTCTCATGTAATCACAGTGTTTTAACTGCAGAAAGACATCAATAAAACAGCTTGTGAACAATGGAATGTGACGTTACATTTATCTCAGGAAAGTTCAATACCCATAGCTTGTTAGTTTGTAAGAAAAAAACATTAGCCATTATCATATCGCTAAAATCGTAAATATATTAAGGGCGGTCACATTCATTGTTGTTTGGTGAATTTTCATGGGTGAAATCTAGTCATTTCAATAGGAATCCACATAGAAATTTGTTTGAGAGCCAAAATTCCACATGCAGATTTTCATTCAGTTCATAAACTCAAAATGATGGAGCAGGTCACATATGTGCATGTCAATTTTTTTTGTCTGTGGAAGCAGAGGAACTGGTGAAGAACCTTTCCATGGCGTGGCATTTCCTCTCAAGAGAAAATGAACGTTCTGCTTAGGCTGGATTGAGAAGGAAAGGACCAATTATATCTCTTGGCATATGGGCAGACCAGCCTAATGATGAAGAAGACCAAATGCTTAGCCATCAAAGGTCAGAACCTGTTTGTGCCAGAGCCAAAAGACGCCCAATTACAAAAAGGGTTTTTACCCTGCTGGAGCTTTTACATCCAGCTGTGGGACCTGGTGGCTGCACCTGGATTCTGGGCTCCCCAAGATCACCAATCTGTCAGATGGTCCCACTTCACACAAACCCAGGTCCAACGCGTCATCCAAACCTCATGACAGGTCTGTCGTAACATAAGCATCCCAGCAGAGAGTTATACCAGACCCGGGCACAGCTGCTTCAGACAGCCCTGGCACAGCTTGGCACACTGGCAGTGATCTTTATTATCTTAGCTGGAGGTCTTTTGAGAGAATGTGTCCCCCACGTCCACACCCCAGACCGACCAGACACATCTCTATACCTTTCACCATGAGCAGGATGGCACGTGTCAGCTTGCCGTGTGTGTGCGAGCTCACATGTCAACATGCCCACTGATTATTCTGCTCTTAAATCATGTGTATAACCTTCTGTTTTGCTACATGAATTATTTAGTATCTTCCCGTTTAGCAGAGAGATATAATATATGCTGAATGTAATGCAAATGTTCGCTGTCTTGGTGAGGTATAGTTGAACTGACTGTAACTGACGTTTTTGCACTCCAAATGGCTATAAAATTAAAACAATTTAATATGCATTTTTAAAATTAAAACAATTTAATATGCCCCCTGACCCATAAATAATACCACCAGCAAACAATATACGCATATTTTATATATTTTTATTTGTACTGAAATGAATTATTTATAAATAAATAATAAATAAATATATAATAAATATCAAATATAAAAACAAGTGTATATAATTTATACACTTACACACACACACATATATATATATATATATATATATATATAAGTTAAATTGTGGTTAGATTAATTTGACTGTTTAATCTGCTTATCATGTTATTTTATTTAAAATTGTTAGTTGAATTGACAGCCCTACTTCTTAGATATATGAGACTATAACAACAAACAGCGGCAGACTTATAGTTCAGGGGAATCAATTGGTGACACAAAAACACAAATTAAAATCTCTGGCAGCTGGCATTACAAAGAACAAGTCTAATAGTCTTTCAAGAAAACAAAGCCTGCGTCTCCTCGCTGCTCTTCCGGCGGTGTAAAGTTTTATCAATGAGGTGCCGGTCCATGTGTCTTTTAATTGAGTCAGACTGATTGCTCTGGAGTCCGCAGAGAGAGTGGAAGAATCTGTGGTAATGAGTCTTCGATTGTGCCGGTGTCGAGCAGGTAAAGGGAAAACGGCACGGTTGCTGTCTTGAGCGCAGTATCGATTTCTCTCACAGAGCTCTCTAGCCGTGATGTGACTGTTAGGGGCCATATTTAAAGGATTGTATAGGATTCCAGAGAGAGAGAGCAGAAAACTGAATCTTTAAAACAGCAAAGTGCCACTGCTAACAGCCTGGTAAATGGCATTAAATAAAGTTCTTCTGTTGTAGAGTAGTTTGCATTGATGTGTAAAACTACAATGATGTGCTAATCCTGTGTTAGTGTGGATGTTGTATTCATGAATATAAATCCTGAGGAAGAACCTGAGCAGTTTGTCTCCTTTTTCTTTTGGATTGTGATGCTTTGGACCTTGTATTCCTTAGTGAGAACTTTGCAGTTTTAGTTTTGATATAAATGGCCAAAAGTATGTGCATCTAATCTTGAATATTTGATTTCAAAACCATTTTGTTATGGACCATGCTGTGTAAAGAGTTTGCATTGCTATATGCTTGATTTTATGCACCTGTTAGTGGTAAAAATAGTTAAAATACTTAGTATATAAGGTGTCTGCAAAGTTTTGGCTTTGTGTTTTGTCTTTATAGTGTTCAGAAACATTTAAAGTCATTTCTGTCTGAAGTTTTTTTTTAGTTGGATTGGAGCAACAATGAACTTTTTATTGGACTTCCTTGGTAAAAATGTGAATTTGTGGCACTATAATATGTCCACACAAACACGGGTATTTTCAAAATCACAGCTTTTTCTATGCGGTTTGGCTGTTTGTCCACATGCAAACGCAGTATCCGGTCACTGAAACCGAACTTTTTTGAAAACTCCGGTTGCAGTGTTGTCGCGTAGATGGTGAAACCGGAGATTTTGCCTCATGGCGTCGGAACCGGTAATAACCTTTTTTCCAGGCTTCTGATTGGCCAACATGTCTTTACGGTTAGGGTTATATCGCCACCTGCATGCTCTCTCGCTTCATAGCGTGTTTTTACGTTTTCATGTGGATACAATTTTTTTTTTTTTTAAAGGAGGAGGAAAAACTCTGTTTATAAAAATACCCGTATACGTGTGGACTAGGCCTTAGTACCCATGAGAGAGCAATAACTCCATGCTGGGGTCCACAGAGAAAAGAATATGATCATAACAAGATCATTATGCTCTTCCTAACCAAAGGCACTTCAGTTCTGATGACTTTTTATTTTTTATGTTTTATGCTTCATATAAATTGTACAGCACTGTTTGGTGTTGAAATGATTAAAGACATCTGTTTTGCATCTTTAACATGTAAGTTCAGAATTTACATATTATGGGTTGGGTTTGGTTGTTTGTTGAATGAGTGTGAGCATCAGCAGCATGTTAGAGAATGAAACATTCAGTGATGATCATGCAAGCTGTGCATGACTTTTAACTTCACACAGAGCTTTAAAGTTTGACAGAGCAAAAGAATGACTGCTGTATTGGTTTCATCTTTCTAAGAGAATTAGGTTATGGATAGCTAGTCTTGCGTTTCCATAGCAGCCACATTCAGTGCGTGTCACATCTATTGACAAGCTGATGAGCTATTTGTGGTGCATTTCGATGAAACTGCTGTGTAAGTGAACTGCTGTTTGCAGGATCAAAGTTCATTAATATCAGTGTCATGTTTTGTTCATGTAGCATCTTTACATATAGTCCTATAGGACAGAACTACAAATAAGATCTCTTTGAGGTCTCACTTGTTTCTGTCAGACAGTAGTGAGATAAAATGGAAAACAAATGAAGACTTTTGCCTTCAGATTTTTTTTTCTTAGAAAAAGATTTGAGTAGTTTTACATTTGTCTCCACTTGAGTTTTAGAAGTCTCAATTATGTCTCAAACTGTACTCAAATTCTACTCAAATTTGGCAAGATACCAAAGTCTTAAAGTGTACCTATTATGCTTTTTTTTTTTTTTTTTTGTCTGTCTTTAGTCTGTGTGTCCACCAAAGCGTTTTTAGCGCTCTGCTGAAAACACCTATCTGTGAGCGCTTGAGAGCGCTCTGGCATTGCAGCATTTTTTTCAGTTCAGACGCTTTGTTGCTATGATACGGAATATTTGCGGCACTGTTACTTATAACTGATTTCACAGATAATTTGTTTCAGACAAAAATGTCGACACAATGTAGAGTACTTGCTATGTTTGGAAACCAGCAATATTAATTTCTCATCCATTTTGTTCTGTTCTCTGCTTGTTGATGTCATTGTACAGCAAGAATGTTGTGACCAAGGTTGCCAGGTTTTCACAACAAAACCCGCCCAATTGGTACTCAAAACTAGCCCAAAACTAGCCCAATCGCGTTCAGGGGGGTAAAATCCACGTTTTTGGCGGGGTTCCCTTGGTTAAATTCGCATTCCAGGGGCTAAATATCATGTTATTTAGGGTCGCTTCAACCCGCGGACATGAAAAACAACCCGTGGCAACTGTGTAAAGGTAGCCCAATTCCGCGAGAAAACCGCGGACTTGGCAACACTGGTTGTGACAGTTGGTTGGTGTTGTATTTGTCCCGCCCCTCCTCCACTCTGATTGGATGGCTGGCTAAAAAGTGACAGTGATGAGTGCAGCGTTTTACTCAAAGTTGAACATTCTTCAACTCGAGGCGACCGGTAAAAAACGCCGAGCTCTCAGCGCTTGAGATTGAAAAAGATGCTCAATGCCTCGTTACACTCCTGCCGTTTAAAAAAACGTGGTGCTCCCATTGAAAACAATTGGAAAAGTACACTAACCTCTGAAAAAAACGCTTTGGCGGACACACGGCCTTAGTGTGTAATGTTGATGTTTGAGCATGAAAAAGGTCTGCAAAGTTACAAAGCACGAAGTCCACTCCTAAGGGAGTTATCCTCTATATCAGTAAGCACAGTTTTTGAATTCTCTGAAACGTCTTGATTGTAGCCTTGTTTTTTTTCCGGGAACGTACACGTCACAGTATTCCTCATTTAAATAATTCCCGCCCAGGTATATGCTCAAAAAAGGGAGAGATGACTGGTTGAGTTACATTAGTAGTGTGTTGTTGCCATGTCCAAGAAACAGTTTTTTTCCAGAAGCTGAAACAAGCGATCTAGAGTTGTCAAAAGTACCGACTTCGGTACCAATCGGTACTGAAATTTTAAAAATGTGACGCTTTGAGCGCTGTTGAGCGGATTCGCTGATTGGCCATTGTGTTCACGTGCTCATCGAATATGTCTGTGATTGGCTACAATGATCAACGCATTGAGCATTTGAAAGTGGACTGGTCCGCGATAGACACCTGCTTTCAAACGCTCCCGTGTGTATCTGTGTAAGTGCTCGGTGAAGAGCATTATTGATGTCTATTTACAATGTCTTTGAAGCGTTGATCATTGAAGCCAATCACAGACATATCCGATTAGCGCGTCAACACAATGGCCAATCAGAGGTGTTTACAAATCTGCTCAGCAGCTCTCAAAGCGTCACATTTTTAAAATTTCACATTTTGACAACTCTAATGGTAAAGATGTAACATTTCCAAAACAAGCTTGAAACAGTTGACCAATCACAACACATTGGTCCAGCTGACCAATCAGAGCCCTCCTTTTCAGAAGGAGGGGCTTCATAGAGACAGGAGGTGTGTTTGACTTGAAGCAGCACTGCGCAGACCGATCGGTGTATGACATCAAAGTACAGCAAGAGCAATTAGAGAGCAGGACAAACCCAATCGTTGGGTTTAAAATTTTAATTTAAAATTGTAAACTAACAGTTGAGTTGGTCCATATTTGATTTTTTTTTTTTTTTTTTTTTTTAGAGTGTACTAAACAGAGCGATACTGACAGACTGGGAAGAGAGGTGCTGCAACAATGCAAAATATGTGAAAAATAATGTGACAATTTATTTTTTGAACATTCAATCACAAAAACCTATTCTAGAAGACCCCAAAACAAAATCAAGACTTTGTAAAATATGTATAATATGGCCTCTTTAATCAAATGTCAGAGATTTCAATATGAACATGTGATGAACAATGAATGTATTGTAAGTCACTTTGAATAAATCTGTCAAATTCATAAATGTAATAGAAATGAGAAAAAGTTTATAATAAATTAACTGTAATTGAGAACTGCTGGCCTGTGAAAGAGAAGCCTTCTTTTTTATTTTATTTTTATTTAATAAAATTTTATGTAACATATATCTAAAGAATTTTTAAGGCCATATTAATAAAAATATAAAAAAAATATTTTCAGAATGAACATTTTCTGGACATTTAGCATGATAGTACCATTATATTCTTTGAAATACTGTGTAAACACCACAGTATATGATTATGATAATCATGCAGCACCATGGACTATATCAAAGTACTATGTTATTACCATCTGATACCCTCCTTGCGCAATAGTACCGTCACATCTCTTCTGTGTAAAGTCTTGCAGTCTATGAAATCCCCCTAACTCTGTGAAGATTGGCACCCTGTGTTGAAGCCTTTGGCACAACTACCCCATGAATACAAAACATCACTGACAGAAACGGGGGCTGGGCTGAAAACTTCCTCTCCGAAAGTGCTCGATGGGGGTCGTCACGCTAACTTTGTAGCGCGGATGCGTCCCTTTGTCTCGCAACGAACAGGGGAAGGGCCACGCTAATGGGCAGCACACTGATCCTGTCAAGCGCCGTATCCAAAGCACGAGTCCAGTGAGACCGCCTCATACACACGCATTCACATACATACATGCATGCACACGCAACAATCCCAGAGCCCTCCTGCTGAGTGTTGTGTGGACATGAACAAAAGCTTTTTCTCACAGGAATGACACCGTTCTGTCCTGTGCATATGGTGATGTGCACAAGAAAACAGATGGAGGAAATAGATTTTCTTTTTTTGAATGTGTGGATGAAACACCATTTGATTCGATACTTGTTTACAAAGGATGCATCTGTTCTTTCAAAGATCAAGAACACAGAAAAAGCAAAACTGTATGAATTTTTAACTGTAAAAGTGATCCTTTTCTGTACAAGTCACCACCACAATGATTGCTAAGTCTGTCTGTCCATCCATCCATCCATCCATCCATCCATCTTTCTTTCTTTCTTTCTTTCTTTCTTTCTTTCTTTCTTTCTTTCTTTCTTTCTTTCTTTTCATCTATCTATCCATTCATCATTATCATTTTCCCTCCTTCCTTTATTTCTTTATTTCCTTCCTTCCTCCTATAATTCTTTATTTCATTCCCTCATCCATCCATCTTTCTTTCTTTCTTTCTTTTTCTTTCTTCCTCCCATCCATTATACTTCCTTCCTTCCTGCCATGTTGTATTTCTTTCCATCCATCCATCATCCATCCATCCTTATTTCTTTCTTTCTTTCTTTCTTTCTTTCTTTCTTTCTTTCTTTCTTTCTTTCTTTCTTTCTTTCTTTCTTTCTTTCTTTCTTTCTTTCTTCATCCTCTCATCCATTATACTTCCTTCCAGCCATGTTGTATTTCCTTCCTTCCTCCTATAATTCTTTATTTCGTTCCATCCATCCATCCATCCATCCAACCAACCAACCAACCAACTTTTGATGTTTTATTTTATTTATTTTATACTTTAGTTTTATTTATGCAATTTTTTTTAGATGTTTTAATTCAATACAATATAATTTTTTTTATTTTTAATATATAAATTTTATTTTATTTATTTTTATTATTTTGTTATTAAAATAGTTTTTAGAATTGTTTTTAATACTATTATTATTTTTCATTTTTTATTAATACATAGTATTTTTGTTTGTTGTCAATATGTTTTATTAATTTTTAGATATTGTCAAAAAGCAGATATAAAACTATTTAAAAAATTGGTTCTGTATATATCGGTTATAATCAGCTATCGGTTATAAAATTACATTTTTTTCAACCGTTTCATTGTCCACTAGGTGAAAATTTCCAGTCTGAATAGCACATCTCTCCCAAACAAGACGCACTATTTTAGGTATCATTCATGTTAAGATTTATGCATCAGAAACAAGTTTAATACTTACAGTTAGGGGGTTTGTTCAAATCCCTAACCCAAGTATTGAGCAAGCACCAGTAACTACAAATCAACTGAAGAAATTTCCACAGATTGGATTCATAAAACTGGCAATAGAACAAAAAACATCTCCACTGATTCCAACTGTTACCCAGAACAACACTTCAGAAAAATATCCTCTTTTTGGATTTCCAACACACAGCCGAGCCCTCTGAGATTTCTCTAAAGTGGAAATGGTGGAAAAAGTCTATTACTGTAGGAGCACATCACAGTGTGAGATCACAGTGGGCTGCTTGTTGTGAAAAGGCAATGTAGCAGTAATTGACACATCAGCTTTTGCCATATTGCCAGACGGCTGGAGTTTGTGCTGCATCATGTTTGTTTGTGTGCGCGTGAGTCTGCGGGAATACATGCACATGTATACGGATCCGCCGGCGGGACAGTGTATCGTCCTGTTCATGTATGCCTCCAGGGATGATTATTAATCCAATAATTAAGCATTTATTGCCAACAGCACCTGCTCTCCCCTCTTTCGGTGGCCCCTGGGGACTCAATCACACCATCACAGGAAGCCAGAGGATAGGAAGAGAAGAGGGAGGGGTGAGGGAGGAGGGAGAGCGAGACGGAACGAGGGAAAGTGGGAGGGGTGGGGAAAAAGAGCAGCGATTCAGGAGGGTCATCAGATAGCCAGATTCTTTCACACCAGCGAGGTGTTATTGTGCAGAAGGACAAACGTGTGTGAAGTTATGTGACTCCACAACAAAGGACAAAAGACGAGGACGAATTTAACACGTTCCACAAGAGAAGAACAACAGAAGGATGAAAGAGGGGTGCCCCCCTTCATCGAGACATCCCTCCGAGTGCTGACAACTAATGAGAAAAGTTTCCTTCTTCTGACTGAATGGACTTTTATTGTCATTTTCGTGATTGTTTCCAATAGGACTGAATTAAGGAAATAATTTCTTCCACCCTGGTCGAGCAAGGAACTCCAATATCTACTCTCAGCTTCACTCCGAGAACCAGAGGACTGTCAAACACGTTACAGGAGAGATAGAAGAGCAGATCAAGAGGAAGAGGGGCAGCGTCCCTCCGCAGCTACAGCAGAGATGCTGCGTTACCTGATAAAGACACTTCTACAGATGAATCTGTTCACCGATACCATCCGTGATGCCACCAACGGAACCGACCTGTTCTTCAACATCTCCTCCATCCCGTCCTTCAACTCGTCTCTGCTGGACTGGGCTAACTTCACTGGTCTCAATGGTGAGGACGATCTTTCTCTTTAATTTTTTACTGCAGAGTTAAAAGAGTCATGTTATGAAAATTTAACTTAATGAACAATTCTGAATTTTGGTTCATGCTAAATTTTAAATATACATAAATAACATATTAAAAGCTATAATAATGTTATATTTTATATGGTCAGTGTTAAATATTATAAATATATATATTCATGCATTAAGCAATGTTAAAAATAAACTTTTAATGTTTAAAATGCTTTTGCCGAGACTAATAAATGCTCTAAAAGTATTCATTCATTGTTAGATAATGTTAAATACAACCTTATTGTGAAGTCTTAATAAATGTATGTTTTTTTTTTTTTTAATTATAATTCTGAGATATAACTTTCATTCTGAGATTGATGTATTATGTATCACTGCATCTGAGATCTTATGTTTCTCAGATCCTCTGAAAAAAGTTTTATATTGTACAAATGTGTATCAAATGAGTAGTATTTTTTCTGTAGACTGATTCTTGTTTATGATATTTATTTGATATTAGAATTTTAATGTGCTTGCTAGTTTCTGAGATATTTATGGAGCATTGAGCTAACACTTTTGGCACATATTTTATTTCAATAGACCTACAGTATATTATATCAGAAAGTTAGTCAGAACTTGTGCTTGAAATGATTCATTTGATTCGCAGCATTTGTCTAAAGCTTTCATGGTCTTTAGTTTGTGAACCACACCGAGCCAAAAACACTCACTGTGGCTCAATAGTGATGGGATGCTTAACTTAATTTTCTAATCAATTGAGCATAGATCCAGCTGAAGATGTGCACAGAATATTAAATAAGAAGAATATTGAATCCCTCAAACTGTCCTGACCAGCAGTGCCTAGATGATGTCCTGTTGAAATGTGGTTATCTCTTACAGAAGCTTTCTATATGTGAATGATGTGGTGAATCTGTATGGATGTATTTCCTCTATTGTCACAGAGTGTGTCAGCTTGTCTTTAAGCAGTGTGTGTAATGGGAATCTCCCGCTGTGGTGTTCTGCTCACTGGAGGTAATGACAGAGTGAGTGAGTGTGTGTTTGTGTTAAGGTAATTGGGAGGAGGTTATTTTACCTTGATGCCTGTTTAATGAGCTTTCATGTATGTGGCAGTGTTGAGATCAATAGCTCATAGTTCCTAAACGCACGCCTCCATTCATACTCGTCACACTCAGGGTTATTTTCTCAATCGCTCAAACTCTCTCTCTGTGCTGAAGCTCAGCTGACAGACTGACTCTCTCACTTACTGTCATCTCACATGCTGCCTGTTCACTACGTCTCGTTCTCATGTCTGCCTTTTGTTACGAACATCTGAGTTCTTTTCTTTTCCATCTATCCATCCATCTTTTCTTCCTTCATTTTATTCCTTCTATCATTCTTTCCTTTCTGACTTCCTTTCTATCCATCCATCCTTCTTTCTTTCTTTCTTTCTTTCTTTCTTTCTTTCTTTCTTTTTCTTTTCCATCCATCATTATTATCTTTCCCTCCATCCATCCATCCATCCATCATCTTTTCTTCCTTCATTTTATTCCTTCTATCATTCTTTCCTTTCTGACTTCCTTTCTATCCATCCATCCATCTTTCTTTCTTTCTTTCTTTCTTTCTTTCTTTCTTTCTTTCTTTCTTTCCATTCACCCATCCATCCATCATTATTATCTTTTCCCTCCTTCTTTTCATCATTTCTTTTTCTTTTCATTTCATTCCATTCCATTCCATTCCATCCATCCTTTTTTCTTTCTTTTATCCATCCATCATTATCTTTTCTTCCTTCATTTCCTTCTTTCTGTCATTCTTTCCTTTCTGGCTTCCTTTCTTTCTATCTATCCATCCATCTTTCTTTCTTTCTTTCTTTCTTTCTTTCTTTCTTTCTTTCTTTCGATCATTACCTTTCGTTCGTTCGATCATTACCTTTTCTTCCTTCATCTACCCATCCATTATACTTCATTCCTGCCATGTTGTATTTCCATCCATCCATCCATCCTTTTTTCTTTCTTTTATCCATCCATCTTTCTTTTCTTCCTTCATTTCCTTCTTTCTGTCATTCTTTCCTTTCTGGCTTCATTTCTTTCCATCTTTCTTTCTTTTGATCATTACCTTTTCCTTCATCTACCCATCCATTATACTTCCTTCCTGCCATGTTGTATTTCCTTCATCCATCCATCCATCCATCATTATCTTTTCTTCCTTCATTTCCTTCTTTCTGTCATTCTTTCCTTTCTGGCTTCCTTCCTTTCCATCTATCCATCCATCCATCCATCTTTCTTTCTTTCTTTCTTTCTTTCTTTCTTTCTTTCTTTCGATCATTACCTTTTCTTCCTTCATCTACCCATCCATTATACTTCCTTCCTGCCATGTTGTATTTCCATCCATCCATCCATCCATCATCTTTCTTTCTTTCTTTCTTTCTTTCTTTCTTTCTTTCCATTTTCACCCCTCTCCTTCATGTCATCTGAGTGTCTTCCTCTCTTTCTCTCCTCTTCACATCCTGATGGTTAACTTAATGTGCTCTAGACTCCCTGCTCCGTTTCAATGTACAGTTTTATTCACATCTGCTGTCTGGAGAGAGAGAGACATACAGAGAGAGAAATAAAAAGTAGGGTGTTTTTTCTAGAGATGGTCATGTAGGAGGTAAATTTGCTTTTGAAATATACCTTTGAAAAGAAGCTTATCACAGCTTGCGTTATCTGATTTGGTGAGCAATGATAATACTGAGACTGTAGCACCATTGAGACCTCTGCTCCCACTGCGCGTGTGTCTGTGTGTGTGTGAGAGAGAGGGAGTTTGGAAGCTACATGATCAAAACCAATACTCCCCCTATCCTTTTCCCCAAACACTGCCAACACAGAACTGATTGAAAGCACAAAACACACTCGAACACACACTGCCCAGCTCTGGGCAGCACCTCTCCATCTGCTGACAGATATGAATTAGAATTTTGCATCATGCTGTGTGTGTATTTGGCCTCCCGTGTGTTTTGAGCCTACTGAGATCTTCCTGGGTATTTTGTTATTATGTAAATAGATTTTGCACCGTTTTCCTTAGCATTTTATTATTAATTTTGTGCTAGTATTGTTTATAAAATGAATATAGACGTTGATCTAATAGTTTTGGGAAATGCTTTGTATTATACCTGAGTGTGTGTGTGCGTGCGTATGAGTAAATCAAGAGATGAGAGAGTATTAGACCTGATCCTGCTCTTCTATTTCATACCCGTGCTGATGACCAGCGAGTTTGTCCACTGCATTCACCAATGACAATGTGCTGATTTCTATGAAATGAGTACTCTGCCTGCTGCCGGCCCTCCAAACTAATTGAAGATGGGGGGAAAATCAATAGCGCCTGATAACTAAGCCAGGAAGTAATGGTGAATTCACATAAACAGAGTCTATAGGACTCTTGTGGTAATGCATAGCTGGCCAATGTGTCTGCATTTATCTTGTTTTTTGTTGAGGTCTGTATGATTTATGAATGTGGCATAAAAAGTTAATTTCCGTTAGCTTTGCAAAAGGCTCCTTTGTGTATTTCTTTTCATTCCAGCTCTAGCGGGAATGAAAGTCCAGACCCCTTTGATTTGGTTTTTGTAACATTCTCTGTTTTTCAGAATGGTAATTGACCCGACGCAAGAAAATGAAATTTTCAGTGACAGTCCAGCCTGTCATGACAGCTTATTTCAGTGACTAATCTGACAATGAATATAAATTCATGAATCTACAATGAATTGTGACAGCAAATGAGTTTTGCCATGTGAGGAAGCGTATTGCACCTGAGGCCGTGGCTGCGAGGTTTCCAATGGATTCCTTTGCTTTCACATCAACGCTGCATCCTATTGTGCGTTCAGTGTGTGAATGCATCTAATATACACATTTTAATGAGGCCACTCGGTTTCAATGTATGTCAGAGGAAGTGACAGGCCGTCCTCTCACTTTATAAATCTCAATTAGTTTACTGTATGTTTAAGGCGGTATAATTTAGTAACACATATGGCAGGTTTGATTTGGTCAGGGCCAGCGCTTCCATACTGCACTGTACTTTAGTATATACATCATTTTGTACTTGCGTTTAGTTCTATAAAGTAATTTCATGTAGCTTTTGTATCTATAAACAAGGATGCAGCACAGAAGAGCCATATATTTTTCTCATTTTCCTTTTCTTTTTTGTCCATTATTAATCCAGACCGCAGTAGGGGGCTGATCCCATGTTCTCTAATTGGCCGTGTTGTTGTTGGGGGTAACGGGGCCGTGTTCTAATCCTGCTGTGCTAATGTATGTGTTTGTGTGCTCAGAGAGGTCAAGTGGGCTCATCCCTCCCTCATCTCATGGGTCTTTTACTCCCTCTGGGCTGACACAAGGCATCTTTAGGGCTGCAAACCTACTACATTTATCATGGTTTGGTGCTTGTTCTTCATTCATGTCCAGATTTCTCAACATTCTACTATGTGAATGAATAACTGGGATAAAAGAAGAAAAAAAAAAGTTAAAGAATGCTTTTCAGACAAATCCTTCAGGAATTTACCATGGTATGTTCCTTTCCTTGTCATGGCTTGGTGCATGTATTAAGAAACCACTATGTCTGAAACCAATGTAACTATAGTTTCTGGCAAAATACCATAGGTACTGCAACAAAACTGTGGTAGCTTTAAGGGATAGTTCATTTGTCATCATTTACTCACCCTCATGTTGTTCCAAACCTGTATGAGTTTCTTTCTTCTGTTGAACACAAAAGAAGATATTTTAAAGAATGTTGCTAACCAGACAGTTGACGGCAACCATTGACTTCCATAGTAGTCAACTGTCTGGTTACCAACATTCTTTAAAATATCTTCTTTTGTGTTCAACAGAAGAAAGAAACTCATAAAATATCTGAAAAATCTCTTTAATATTAGCTACTTTTGTCACCAAAAATGAAGCCTGAATAGGAGAATGAAAAAACAAAAAAAAACAAAAAACTGTTTACCATGGTAACTTTTTGTAAAGGGTGTTTACAGAGCAAGTGTTTAAACTTTCTTTTTCCAGTTATCCATTCACATAGAAAATCTTAACTAACCTTGAAATGGATAAAGATGGATAAGCTCAGTTATGTTACTTGTGCTTATGTGTGAATTACACTGGAGGAATGTTCTGAATTCAAAACCGTTGTAAATGCTAACATTATTTGTTCATTAAAAGGCTTTGTTATTGAGTTTTGCATAGAAGTCAGATGCTGGTGAAAGTGAACAAGTGTAGTCACGTGTTTATCAGATGCAATTGGAAAACTGTTATTATGGTACAGATAGAATACAAAAGCAAAAGGCTGTAAAATGTCCACACCAAGTACTGAAGGAATTCATAGATAAACAGATTACTTTAGTGCGTATGCTTAAAAACAAATTAAAGTTTAACAAGGAGAGGATATTTTTCTTCAGTTTTCTGTTTCTTTTTTGTTGGATTTATTCCTTACAAACACCACAATAATCATTATGATTTTTGATATTTTGCTGTTTTTGGATAATGTTGCATTTATAATTTTAATATTATTGTATATGATTTTTGCATAATTTTTGTTTATTTTTGTAATTATATTTTTTGTATGTAGTCTGGTATATTTATGTATGAATGTATAATGTTAGTGTGAACTTTTTTTAATGCTATTGATGTATATGCACTTTTAAATCATTTTTGAGTTTACTTTATTCAATGAAATACAGTAAAAACTGTATTTAAATAGAATCAGGTGTGCTGTTGTCTGTTGTGACACTGATGACGATGTAAATCGAAAACAGTTTGTCTTTGTATTTGGCCTCTAAATAAAGTTTTTTATGATTATGTGTGCAACCTCCTCTCCTTGTTGAACACAAAATACATACAACATACAACATTTTTTTTTTTACTTTTAGGTCTGTTTGTACAGTATTACACTTCATCAGCTAATAAAATCTTAACCCCTCCCTCCTCAACTGTCGGATATGCAATATAAATGGAACAGCATGGACACACAGCCAGCTATGTTTATTCATAATATGACACAACCTGGAATGCAAATCAGCACCACATCTGTGCCCATTCCAAAGGCTTCTACCATCATTAACACACTAATCATATGTGCGGAGACACACACACTAAGAGGTTTTAAAGTGACAGAGGTTAATTCCTCAACCACCCATCATTAAATCTGACCTTTTCACTGCAGCCTGAGACTGTTCAGTTAGTCTGCAGAGGAAGATAATATCAGATATAGAGACTGTCTACTATCTATCCTTCCGTCTATCTATCTATCTATCTATCTGTCTGTCTGTCTGTCGATATAATTTTATCTACACACCTCTTCCTCTTCTATCTAATCTATCTGTCTCTCCATCTGTCTCTCACTCCCTCTCACATTATTTCAAGCGATTTCTCTCCTCTACATCAGTCCTTCAGAGCGTCAGGCTATGAATAACATTGTGAGGAGCGATGTGTCATGTAGCAGCAAATGACTGTCATTTCTGCTCCTGGGCGGACAGATGAGCTCCCTCAAGCTTAATCAGACACAAACTTATTCACTTTATATCCTCCACAAGTCCTCCCTGTCGCTGACAAGCTAATCCAGGGTTTTAATAGCCCCTGCGGCTCCGGATGATATGCAGAGTTATGTACATATCAAAACGTGCATGGAAATCAGTTATTGGCTGCATCTGCAAGTATGAAGGTGACTAGCGCTGGAAAGGCGGATTCTCCAAAGACCTGGCAATCCAACGGTGTTCACATGCATAGGCAAATGACTTCAAAATGACCCTTCTCAACTCCTTCAGTAGTCTGCTGAAAAGAAGGGCATTGCAGTCACAGACTTGGAGAAGGTTTAGAGATAGATGTTGATAATTATACAACAATAATTAAGCACTCCGTTGTTTCATTTCATGTGCAATAGGTTAAATATCATTTGAATTTAATTCATGTACTCCATTATTAATGACTGAACCTGGTAGAATCAGTTTCAAATGAATTATTACTTATAGAATGTTTGTTTGTTTGTATGTATTTATGTGACTCAAGTATGATTGATGAAAGCAATGTTTTTTTAAAATATTAACCTGTCAATCAACCTAGCTGTGTAGCAAATAAGTATTTCTATATTTCTTTGACTATATTACACACTGTACGCTGATGCCGTTGCATCGCCCTAAATGAAAATCCCTCAAAATGTATGAGATGTTTCAATTACAGCACTGTATATTGAATCAATTTGTTTGTGGCAGAGTAATTCAGCTGCAAGCTGAATTGAATACTGTGTCATTCCTTGTTGTACGGTCCTTTGGGGGAAACTCAAGTAGGCGTGAAGTCAATGAAAGTGTGGGGTTCACTTTGTCGATGACGGAGGGTCAGGGAAAGGGGTCGTGACCCCAAACCCTCCTTCTTATCGTTACATAGAGCTGAGTTCATTTATTTCTCTCTGTCTGACACAAGTCAATGACAGAAGTCCATGCTGCCTGGAGCCGAGTGGTCCGGTCCGCAACCCAACACATCTGCCCCTCTGCTTTCTTATGCTAATGAGGGTGATCCCTCTAGCCATAATGGCGAGCTTCACGTGTATACACACAGATGTGCATGAGTTCACTTACGCACACACACTCCCGTACATTTGCATACATTATGCATATTAAAATCACATGCATTTATGCATAATAAAATCATTGTTTACAGAGATAAACGGGTGGACATATAGAATGACATCCATTTGCATGCACATTACAAATGGGGTAGTTCGCAAAAACCAAACTTCTTTTTCCATTGTTTGCGGTACTGAAGACCGTACGGACAGAACCATCATGAATATTCATGCAGGCGCACTGATTTGCACAAGCGGTTTAACAAATTAGATGTTCCTTTTGGAAGATTAGTAGAAATAATTTTACTGTGATGAGTAAATGGCATGCAAGATTAGATGAAAGCATTGAATGTTTATCTCATAGCTTGCCTTAAGTTTTTTGACAGCTTTTTGCATGTTTATAGCACGGTTTTGAAAACATCGACAGTCAATTTGCAGAAAGTGATTGTGTTTAAACATATCAAATTTTCAACATTTAAACAGTCTTTCTAATTCATAATAGTAATGGACATTTTGAATTAGAAAAATTTTATATATATATATATATATATATATATATATATAATAGTTAGACTAATAGCTTCATTGGCATGACTGTAATACAATATTGCCAAAGAAAGCAAATATATGCAAAAAAACAACACTATAATATTATTTGACTTAAACTTAAGTTAAAAATTATAACAAATTAGAACACGTGTATACGTATACATTACCCAGCCAAAAAAAAAAAAAAGAAAAAAAAAAAAAAGTCGCTGTTTGGATTTAAAAAGGCAAATACTATGACTGGATCATTATTGCTGTGATTGTTATGTTTTTAGCATGTTATATGTTTGGCAATGGTTCTTTTAACCCTAACAGATGGAGTGTGTAGCTTTTCATTTCTTAAACAACCATGTAGGAAGACGTACCATGGCCATATTCCAGGATGAAAAAGCCAAGATACATTAGGCTCAAATTGTGAAAGAATGGTTGGGAGGGAGCATGAAGAATCATTTTCACACATGAATTGGCACCTCTGAGTCCAGATCTTAAATAATTGAAAGTCTTTGGGATGTGCTGGAGGAGACTTTACAGAGTGCTTGACTCTTGCATTGTCAATACAAGATCTTGACAAAAAAATTGACGAACCTCTTGATGGAAATAACATCACAACATTTATTATCATCAAGAGGTGCATCAATTTTTGTCTCCCTCCCAACCATTCTTTCAGAATTTGAGCCTGATGAATTTTGGCTTTGTCATCCTGGAATATGGCCATGATGTGTCTTCCTACAAGGCTGTTTAAGAAATGAAAAGCTACACACTCCATCAATTAGGGTTAGAAGAACTCTTCCCAAACATATAACATGCTAGAAACATAATAATCACAGCAATAATGATCCAATCATAGACTGTTTAAATCCAAACAGTGACTTTTTTTTTTTTTTTTTTTTTGCCAGGCAGTGTATATAAGACCTTCATAGAAATTTGGAAAAATATTTACTTTCTCTTACATCTGTATTCATTTTAGCCTAACTGTATTGAAAAAAAACATAAAAAACATCGACTTTCGTTTTCACTTACCTAAAAACATATTTCAACAATTATGATTCAAAGTTTCTGTATATGTGTAGTGATATTGCATATATAAGCTGACATGTGTACTGATCATATGTACTGATTCATCATGCACTGTGATTTATGGCTGTGGATTTTTCATTAGGCTATTTTTGTCTTAGTCAGGATGTGATTGCAGTGGGTATTATTGATTGATTAAGTTGTATCGCTAAGAGCCCACTGATTAGAGAGAGCGGACAGGATGGATGAATCTTTCTCTCTGTGTATTGAGAGAGGCCTGCAGTGAACCTCTTCCCAGCCAATCAATGTGTGTTTCACACTTAAACACTAATTAAGTCGTTAGAGGGCAGCAGTGTCAGTCCTGCTTGGGTGCTTGCACACACCACACACACATATATTGGCCCCCCTCAAGGGAGTGTGTGTGTGTGTGTGTGTGTGTGGAGGGGGGGCACTAGGGCAATGTGCCAGCAAAAAACCTCTCCGCTATCAAATATGCACACTCACACACTCTCACACACACTGTGTTGTTAATAATGTGTAAAGCTGCACTGTGCCATGCATTGTAACATATGCGGCTCTAATAATCTGACTCATAATCACTCTAAGGACTACTGCAGATCTGAGAAAACAGCAAGTGTAAACAATAACAGTAAACTAATCTTCACACACTGTGCTACTGAATAATTACACATTGAGCTGTGTCACATAGTTACAGTTTAGAGTTCAGAGTGCACAGCTGAAAAATTAAATTTAGAGGATGCTGTTGCAATAGTACATTGACGGTGACACATACTGTTCATTTTTAAAATCCACAGCCATAAATCATAGCACATGATGAAATAATGTTACACATGTCTGCTCATGTATCTGCAACATCATTAAATATAATACACAGGCTTTGATATATAATAGCTGAAATGTGTATTGAAAAATAACGTCCATGTTTTTTTTTCTTTTTAGGTTAAAATTGATATATAATGTGCTTAATCTAAAGTGGATATTTTTTGTCGCTGTGACCATTCTTTGAAGTTTTTCACCATTTTAATTATATTTTAATTTTTTGCAGTTGTACTTGAATAGTCCTACTGTGTGACAAATTAATTTTTAAAGTACTAATATTGCAGGTAGCCTCTCAATTAATATGAGGTTATAAAAACTGCATGAATAATCTTTTGAAATAATGCCACATCACGTCGCTGTCACTGCTTGCAATTTTATGTCAGACATTATTTGTGGTTAAAAAATTATTTTTTAATTTTAATATAGATGTGAAAAGTTGTCAAAAGACAGGCGAAGTGTAAGTATGAACTGTGGTGCATACTTACTTTTTCAGTGCACTACTGGTGGTGCTTGCTAAGGGAAGCTTAATAATATTGCTCCAACTTAACCTTAACCTCTAACCCTAAGTATTAAACTTTTGCTCTGGCTTGCACTGTTTATGCTATGGACATTTTAGCAACCATCTAGCAATTTCCTAGCAACCACCCAGAGCATCCTAGCAATGCCGTAGCAACGGCCTAGAACTCCTTAGCAACCACATAGCAATTCCCTAGCCACTATGCAGAACTTCCTAGCAAACACCCAGAATAACCTTCTAGAGACCACCTAGCAATGCTCTAGCAAACACTCAGAATACCCTACAACCTCCTAGAGACCACCTAGCAATGCTCTAGCAAACACTCAGAATACCCTAGCAACCTCCTAGCAATGCCATAATCACAGCTAGAACTTCTTGCAACCAAAAAGCATTGCCTTGCTATTAGCCCTAGCAATGTCCTAGCCACCACCCAGAGCTCCCTAGCAGCCATCTAGGAATGCCCTAGTAACCACATAGAAGTCCCTAGCAACATCCTGGCAATGTCCTAGCAACCACCCAGAACACCCTTGCAACCATGTAGTAATGCCCTAGTAATCAAGTAGAACAACCTAGCAATGTCCTAGCAGCCGCCTAACAATGTAATATCCACCACCCAAAACTCTCTAGCAACCATCTAGCCTAAGCAACCACTCAGAACACCCTAGCAGCCACCTAGCAATTCCCTGGTAACCACATAGAAGACCCTAGCAACATCCTAGTAACAACCTAGCAATGTCCTACCAACCACCCAGAACACCCTATCAACCACCTAACAATGACCTAGCCACCACCAGTGTTAATTTCGTTGATGAATAATTTTCGTCATAATTTTCGTCAACGACATTTTTTCACGGACGAAAACGAGACGATGACTAAATAAAAATGCGTTTTGAATGACTAAAACTATGACTAAAATCTACTCTAATTATCGTCAACGAATAAAAACGAGACGAAAATGAAAGAGAGGGACGATTTGGGAAGATATCCAGTCAGGACTGCTGTCCTGTGTGGAAGATGCGCACATTTGAAGTGTAACGTGCTGATCTAACCGCTGGAAACGCGGCACTGTTGCGCACTCTACAGGCTTGCGCAGCTACACTTCAGACTGCTTCGCAATGAATGAATAGTGCACATTTATGGCAAGCGATTGCTTATAAGCTAATGTTGATGAATTATGACAATGTTTACTACACAATGTTTATATGGTAGTATGTTTTAGATGGTTGTAAGAATGCATATTTTATCTCCCTCATGAGCAGCCTGCTACAGTGCAGACTGCAGACATTTCAGAATAAGAGTCACGGTGTATTTCGGAATGGTTTATAATTATTATTTTTTCCTGGTCATTATTGTTATTTTGTTTACACAATAAACTGTATTTAATTTAATTTCTATTTAATTCATAGTAAACTACTATATCTTCTGTGACAGGAAGGAAAGACTAAGAACATTATTTGACACATTATTCAATATATTTTACAAGTATAAGGGTTATTATAGTTAACTAAACATAAAATCAAAGAAATCTTCATTACTTGAAATAAACGTTAACTATGACTAAATCTACTGTAGATTTAGTCGACTAAAACTAGACTAAAACTAAAACAATTTCCGATGACTAAAATATGACTAAAACTAATGGCATTTTAGTCAAAAGACTATGACTACAACTAAATCAAAATTTGCTGTCAAAATTAACACTGGCCACCACCCAGAACTCCTAAACAACAATCTAGCCTAAGCAACCACTCAGAACACACTAGCAGTCATCTAGCAATGCCCTAGTAACCACATAAAAGACCCTAGATACATCCTAGCAACAACCTAACAATGACCTAGCAACCACCCAGAAAACCTTAGCAACTACCTAACAATGTCCAAGTATCCACATAGAAGACCCTAGCAATGACCTAGCAATGAGCAATGTCCTAGCAACCAACCAGAACACCACAGCAACCACCTAGCAACATCCTAGACACCACCCAGAACTCTAGCATATGCACGCTTCATTTTTTTTTAATTTATTTATTTATTTATTTATTTTTTAGAAAAAATCTGATATTTTTTCTGGGCCTGTGGAAATAAAATTGTGGAATCTGTTTTTTTTTTTAGAGTGTTTTATGTTTAGATTATGAAATTATTTAATCAGTAATTAAACATTTGATAGTTTCATTATAATGGTCTGTAGTTGATTGTTAAAGGCAAGGGTGTGTGTTCACCTGAGAAAGATGAGAGTGTTGGCGGAGCGCTTGATTAGTATTCAGTCTCTGTGATACTGCAGAGAACCTGTAAGAACCTCAGCGTGGAGGATTGTGGGAAATCATCCTCACTGTGCTGAATACCCTGACAGTGCTGGAGAGAGAGTGAGAGACAGTAGCACACATTACCCAGAATGATGGATTGTAAATCGGGTACAGGGCAGACGGAGCTTTAGTACCTGATTCAGAACAGAATCTATTCTGCTCAAAGCAGCTTGAACCACAACCAACAATTCCAGAGGAAGAGTAAGAAGAGCAAAACAAAAACAATCTTCAAGTGGGTAAAAAAGTGGGAGTGATGGCGTCAGAACAGGCAGAGGCCGGCAGAGATGCCCTCTCTGTCCCAGCATCTGATCGAAATTTAATAAGTGTATTAGGATTGGCAGCTACACTCTCCGGCTGCCCCAGACATTAGCATAAAGCTATTTATTAGTCTGATTTCCCTGGCTGAGAGCGACCCGACTCTGACTCGCACAGGGAGAACGCGTTGCCATAGCAGCGACAGAGCGGAGTGGCCAAGTGTTAGGGGAGGAACGTGTGAGAGAATCTCAACTAGTCATTTTGCCAGAGGACGACGAAAGTGGGGTGGAAGGGATTGAAACAAAAAGAAACAAGAAGGCAGGGAGGATTAAATGAAACTTAGATTCAGGGAAAAGGTCGGATCCAACTTACTCCAGCTCTATCACCTCTGGGAGAGCTTCAAGGGATGATGCTCACCTGTAAAGGCCAGGGATATTGTGTTTTAGAGAGGTTTTGAGACATGTATGGCATACGCATTTAGGCTGCATTTACACTACAGGTCTTGATGCCCAATTCTGATTTGTTGACTGTATCTGATTTTTTTTTTTTTTTTGGACATCCAGCTTACATCTTCTTTTAAAAATTACCCATATCTGATATCTGCATTTACACTATACACTTGGCGAAACAACCCAAGTTAGACTTAGTACTGTCTCAGAAAAGCTTAGGCTGAAAAGGAAGTAAAAAGGCATGATTTGCAATTAATGCAGACGAAATGATAATACAAGCTTTTACTTTCTGCACCATCTTTAAAGGTCAGCAAAACATTGGGTTGAGCCTTTGTCCTCCAATGCGCCATTGAAAAGAGTCATGTGATGATTCGCCACAATCATTTTTTCAATGACATAAGACTCGCATTGACAGGGAAATATCTGATTTCTCCACTTACATGGCAGACACAATTGCATATCAGATTGAATGAGGCCTAAAACTGATATGAGAATATCGGAATCTGTGTGTTTTTTTTTCTGATTACACATTTGTGGGTCATATTCAATCTGTGCCACATGGGAGGAAAATATCAGAATTGTGTCACTTGAATCATGTAATGTAAATGCGGCCTAGGTTATCACCAGGGCTTGACATTAACATCCGCCGACCTGCCAAATGCGGATTTCAGCAGTGGCGTGTAACGCAGTCACTCCTACTAGTCATTTTGGCAGGTTGAATTTTATATATAATATATACATTTTTCAATTGTAGTCTTTTAAAAAGGCGTCTGAAACTAAGTGCAAAATGTAGTGTCAAAAATAATGATTTTTCTATACATATCAATACTGAAATATCTGAAATGCTTCCAATTCTCATTTTCTGCAGAACAGACACACAATACCAGCTGTGCTTTCTCACTCTCATCTCTCCGACAGCGAGTTGACACACAAACCCGCCTCCCCTCACTCACTTGTTTCATTTGCTCCAGATGAATATTGTTGGTATTACAGGGCTTGAATTTCGGCGTGGGATTGCGCGTATTGCACGTAATTTTACTCATTCTTGCAGATTTTGTGCTCACACCCAAAGTGTGCGCACATAAAGCCACCTGTCTGTACTAAATTGAGTTCTTTTTCGCTACTTGCTTAAACAGTCAAATACACTGCCGGTCTTGGTGAGCATTCATGTAAACACAGTCAGTTATTTTTTTAAGTTGACAAAGAAAACACATGTGTAACAGTATAATGGATCTGTGCGTCAGGTCTTAAAATGACAGCAGCCTAATATACCTGCTGCCAAATTATGAAATAATATTTGTCCCCATGGTATAAATGTCAAACTTGTGGCCAGTGAAAATGCTGAGTGGCTGGAAACTTTGGAAAACCACTAGACACAGTGGCTGGTGAGCAAAAAAGTTAATGTCAAGCCGTGGTTATCACTCTTAAAAGGTTTCAAAGGCTGCATTTACACTGCGCATTCACAGATCTGATCTTCTGACCATATCCGTTTTTTTTTTTTTTTTTGTCCCACCTGTTTACATTCACTTTAGACACGACTGGTATCCTATATCTGTGTTTACGTTAATCACTGCCCAAAATGATTCTGTTGGTGATCGATTACTCGATTAACCAATTACTCGATCGATTACTATGTGATATGGTTGATGGGTTGAAATTCACGGGGCAGAGGTTGAAAACCACTTTCTATGCTCCTGATGTTTTTGTGTGTGCACAATTTCTTAACTATAAAGTTTCCATCTCAGAAAAAAAAGCTGTTTTAGTGTGAGCACATACAGGCACATCTGCTTCATAATATAACATTAAAAAGCTGTCTTTGTGGCCAGATGTGTCGCCCTCGCCTTGTGGTGGCTTGGAATTCCAAGGGGAATTGGATATACGTGTTTAGACATAGGTCAGATGTCGAGATATTGGATATGTATCTGATTTAAAACCACATTTGGAAGTGGCTTAGAACGGATGATAAAAAATCATGTTCACTTCTCCTCTGTTAAAGGAACAGTCAACATTTACTCACCCTCATGTCACTGCTCTTTTCTATACAATAAAAGTGAATGGTTAGTGGGGTTATCAAGTTTCTAAAAACACCATAAAAGTATTAAATTGGTCGATATGACTTGTGCATTGTATTTCAAGTTTTCTGAAGCCATATAATAATAACCTATTAGCCATATAATAATAATAACTTGCTAGTTGTGACAAGATTCTTCAGGTTTGAATGTTTTGAATGACATGAAGGAGATTAAACGATGACAGAATAGATACATACTGTAAAATCAATCCGCCAAAAACCAGTAAGAGTAAGCTAGAGTAGAGCAGAAGATATAGTGCTAGTAAAAATGGAAAAAAGTAAAAGAGAAGTGCATCTGTGATTTAGTCATTTGTATTATTTTTTTAAATATGTCTATTTAGCTTAAAATTATTTTTATTTCAGTTTTAGTTCTTCAGCTTAAACTTATTTTAATTTCACATTTTCATTCTCATTTCAATCTTATTTTTATTTAATTTCAAATTTTTATTTTTAATAGTTTTATTTTCAGTTCACAATAACAGCATTGGCCTCTGGTTATGGTTGTGGTTCAAGGAAGAGGTGTCTTCAACTGTTTGTTGAAGGTTGTAATGGTCTCAGCCAGTGGTTCCCAAACCTGTCCTGGAGGACCCACAGCACTGCACATTTTGGATGTCTCTCTCATCTAACACACCTGATTCAACTCATCAGCTCATTAGTAGAGACTGCAAGACCTGAAGTAGGTGTGTCAGATAAAGGTGACATACAAAATGTGCAGTGCTGGGGGTCCTTCAGGACAGGTTTGGGAACCACTGGTCTCAGCAAATCAGGTGGTGGTTGGAAGCTCATTCCATCATGGTGGAACAGAAGAAACAAGGTTCTTAAGCTGTGTCCCAATTCAGGGGCTGTGCACTTCGAAGTGCATGAAAGGGGCCTTTGAAGTGGAGCAAGGTCTAACTGAGGTGTGGGGTTGCCAGGTCTGCGCAACAAAACTATCCCAAAAGTAGTGTAATCACAGCACAAGTGTAAAAGTAGCCCAGTTCCAGACGTGGCAACAATGAGCCGAGCGTCGTTACATGGCTAGTGGCTGTGTGACAGACAGCTGACAGCATGCATTTTAAAAAGGGAAAGGGATGCAGAAAAGTTTTATGACTTTCTATTGGGTTTTGACATGCTTCACTGCCGGCGACGACGGGACACTGGACCATATAAACAGGTAAAAATGTATGGTTAAACTGTGTAATGTGACTTTTATATCGTTAGCAACTATTAGTTAACCTTTTTTTTATGTTAAATGAAACGTTAACTGTGAAAATATATACATTCATATTTATACATTTACTCTGTATTTAAGTCTAAATTTAAAGTACAGTACTTTAGGATTTTATTAACTCCACTCCATCTCAGAGACAAATATTGTATTTATGAAAAACTGATGTTTTGGACATCATGGATATTACAGTTTGATTTAGATATTACATATTGGTGAAACCGGGGGATTACTTACATTTGTATGTGAATTCACACAGAACTCCTGTCGTCACCGGGGCGCAATGAATTATGGGATAGGGTAGACCGCGAAGTGTCTTGAGATGGACGCTTCATTTCACGGGGAAACGGACCTTGCATCCCAATGTGCATACTATCCACCCTATCCGCCCTAAATAGTATTGAATATTACTAATGTCACATACTATTTAGGATGGATAGTATGCACATTGAGACGCAGGCGGAGAGGGTGCATTTCAAGCCGCTTTCGAATTACGTCAGCCCTCCTCGCGCCGCGGTGACGCAATCGCACTTCAAAGGCCGCTTTTTTTCAGTTTTCTCAAGAAGAGAAAAAAATGGGTACATTAAAATGTCGATACACATTTTTTTTTAAAATGTCACTTTGTCAATGAAACAGCCTAATTTCTGTACAGCTTATTTTTGTGATGTAAGTTAAAAATGAAATGGATAAGTTATATAGGCCTACATTATTTATTTTTGTAATGTCATTTATTTGTAAATGAGCCGGAGTAATATCTGTACATTTTTTATGTATGTTCACATATGTAAATAAAAAAGTAATTGTTCTGTTCATTGTTTATTCTTTATGCAACTTATAATTTTACATGAAACATTATACATATACAACATATACAATCATTTTTTCATCATGTAAATTAAATGTTTTTACATTAAAATACATAGTTTTATAGCTACATTACTTAAAGTACCTTTTACAACTATTTACAACAGAACTTTTTCAATTAACAGTAGGCCTTATATAATACAGAACAAAGCATATTTGTGTGTACTTTCATTCGGCTGAGTGGAGCTGCTGGACCTCTCTGCCTGTGGGACATCATCTGGGATGAGTACATATTTCCACTGTCCACTGCGTATCTACCAACAGGTTTGCAGGGCTGACTCAATCGACGGCTGCCATGTCACTGAGATATTTTCAGAAAGAGGGAAGAATAAAAGAAATTAACTCACAAACTCAAATCAAACTATAAAATATTTGAACATGGAAAACAGTTCTTTGGTCCATTCAAATTTTCGGCATCCTAGCTTTACAAATACAAATAGTCATGCTCAGCAGGTATATTTTAAGATACGTCAGTGCAAGTTTCTTTTAGTTAAAACAACTGAAACATGAATTTTAGTATTGGACTAAAGATTTTTAATGTTTCTTTTATATAGTGTTCATATTTTTTCACCAATATGTAATATCTAAATCAAACTGTAATATCCATGATGTCAAAAACGTCAGTTTTTCATAAATACAATATTTGTCTCTGAGATGGTGTGGAGTTGAATAAAATCCTAAAGTACTTTAAATTTAGACTTAAATACAGAGTAAATGTATAAATATGAATGTATATATTTTCACAGTTAACGTTTCATTTAACGTGAAAAAACAAACAAGGTTAACTAATAGTTGCTAACGATATAAAAGTCACATTACACAGTTTAACCATACATATTTTACCTGTTCATATGGTCCAGTGTCCAGGCGTCGTCGGCAATGAAGCATGTCAAAACCTAAAAGAAAGTCATGAAACTTTTCTGCATCCATTTCCCTTTTTAAACTCACAAACGTCCGCTCTGCTGTCAGCTTGTCACACAGCCGCTAGCCATGTAACGACGCTCGGCTCATTGTTGCCAAGTCTGAAATTAGGCTACTATTACACTGTAGCCGTGATTACGCTACTTTTGGTATGGTTTTGTTGTGCAGACCTGCCAACCCCGCACCGCAGTTAGACCTTCCTCCACTCCAAAGCCCCACCCCTTTCACGCACTTCGAAGGCTGCAGACCCTGAATAGAGTACATCAGAGATGACGTGTTTTTGTAGGCCAACCCGGAAGTTAGCGGCGCACGGTTTCCTTCAATCGAAAGCCTATGCATTTTTCCCATAGACTTTTGGAAAATCGCAAAAAATAAGCTCCGTGTTTAACAAAGGGTTATGACACTTACACGTTTTGTCTATCAAGATAATCTTTACAAGTTAACACAACATTTATACATTTTGAAGCCTAAATAAAGTCGTCAGATATAAAAAGCTAACAGTAGGCTATAAACGGACTACAGCACACCATGATCGCGGATCAACGTCACCACCACCAAGCTTCCTCAAACTTTATTTAAAAAAACAACTTTATTTAACCCTTGTGCATTCAAAAAAAAAAAGTTACACATAGGTGCAAAATGGACAAAAATGTCCATGCCAATTTTGAGGCATTTATATTTTTTATGTAGTGTCAGATTTTTTAAATAACTAATACTTAGGTCCATAATGGACAAAAATGTCCATGCCAAAAAACTGTCATAGAAATATGATTTATTAATATTTTTTTCCACTTTCACTGATGTCAATTTTTTAACCAGCATCTGTTCTATCCATAGATACCAAACATTCATTAATTTTAAGAACTGTAACCCTTTAAATGCTGGTTTGTTTACATAATGCCATAGGTGTTTTTTTATGAAAAAATTAAAAATAGTAGTTTATTTTCATAAACTATATGCTAAGCAGAATTTTTTTTCTTTGCTTATTAGATTCTTTTGTATGTCAATGAAGAACAACAACATTAATTTTGAGGCATTTATATTTTTTATATAGTGTCAGATTTTTTAAAAAACTAACACTTAGGTCCATAATGGACAAAAATGTCCATGCCAAAAAACTGTCATAGAAATATTATATATTAATATTTTTTTCCACTTTCACTGACTCTTTTTTTATCAGCATCTCTTCTATTCATAATTACCAAACATTCATTCATTTTCAGAATTTTAACGCTTTACAAATCGGTTTCTTTACATAACGCCACTGTTGTTTTCTATAAAAATAATAATTATTACAATTATTTTCCATAAACTAAATGCTAAACAGAATTTTTTTTCTTTGCTTATTAGATTCTTGGGTATGACAGTGAAGAACAACAACATTAATTTTGAGGCATTTTTATTTTTTATGTATTGTTAGATTTTTTAAAAAAACTAACACTTAGGTCCATTATGGACAAAAATGTCCATGTCAAAAAACTGTCATAGAAATATTATATATTAATATTTTTTTCCACTTTCACTGACTGTTTTTTTATCAGCATCTCTTCTATTCATAATTACCAAACATTAATTCATTTTCAGAATTTTAATGCTTTAAAATCATTAAAATTATTATTTCTTTACATAATGCCGCTGTTCTTTTCAATAAAAATATAATAAATAAGATAATAAATATAATAATAGAATAGTAGCCATCTTTGCTCCAGAAATAAAACAAATACAAGATCACTTTGAACAAAAACAAGATTTATTGTTCAAAACCCAAGAACACAGAGAACAAAAACCACAGGTATATGAACAGGAATATGAATAGAGATGATGAACTGAGTGAGAGCTCAACTCTTCATCCTCAGCGTCAGACACCTCAGTGGGCAACACTAGCTTCAGAGCTTCCTCTGCTGAGTAACTTCTCTTCATCTTGCAAACAATGAAATGACCAACCCCTCAAGCACCACATATTTATAGGTTTGGCTGTGAGAACACCTGTGTGAACTCAAACTTTGTATAAAATCTACCAGACTAAACAATCAGTATTTTCTTGTGGTGAAAACTAAAACAATGTGTTTTGGGGCTTCTGAACTTCTGCTTCAAATTAAAGCGCACCTTTTATCTCTGTACAAAAACAATAACAAGTGAAAAAGTGCAATCAAGGGTTAAGATGTGTGTTTGGGTGAAAAAGAAAAACCTCAAAGCTCATTAACCTTCTTTGACCTTTTTCATATTTTTCACATGGCCCTATGACCCTGCCAAGGGTGTGACTCATACATGGAGTGGGATTTTTGATTGCCAGTACAATATAATTTCTTTCAAACTAATTACACACATTACATTTTCAGTAAACACATGCAAACTACACTCTGACATCCTTACCAACATTTCCACAATTATAGCTGCATTATTTTTCCAATTGACTATTTAATAGACTATAATATGCACAAGTAGAAAACACAAATAAAGCGAGTATTTCTTTTATATGCCAAATTTGAAAATATGGCACAATCTAGTAAAAAATGGTAAAAATATAAAATTTGAAGCCTTGCTGATAGAATGAATGCCTATTTGCAAATATTGTATCATTTTATAGTCAAATGGCCCTGGGTTAAAACATTGCAGTTTTAATGGGTTTCAATGTGGACATTTTTGTCCTTAAGGTCCTGAGTGTGAGTATTTTTTGTACGGAGGGTAAAATTGATTTTTTGAAGGAAATGAGGGTAAAATATTAAAATTCCAATAAAAATAAACACCTGAGCCAAAATTCATGTAGTTGGCATTAACAAAGGCACACTTTTAACAAAAAACAAAACTGAAATGGACAAAAATGTCCATAAGGTTGCATAAGGGTTAAAAAACATGCTCGCTGATTATGATCTGCGCTGTGTATGAATACTTATCCACTTTTTCCATGAGAAATTCTGTCCAAATTTTCTGTTTGTCATGATGACGTCTAAAGTCCCCGCCAAAGGAAGTAGTCCCTTTTAGCAACTTGTTAGCAACCGCTGTTTTTAAGACACAATAAAGGTTTAAAAAATCACAAGTGGGTTATAACTGGTATGTTTTATGTCACAGATCAAAACGTGAAAATATTTAGAGGCTTTGTTAACCACAGACCTTATTTCAGGCGATTTAGCAAAAACCCATTCAAAAAATCAATAGACTTTAGGGCGATGGAACCGGAAGTCCTAAAATGCTAACTTGCTTCTGGGTTTTGCATACAAAAACACGTCATCTCTGAGATACTCAATTGGGACACAGCTCCTGAAAGCCACTTGTACTTCGTTGTGATGAAACCACCAGGTGGCACTCACTCACTGATTGTAGAGGACAACACTTGTAGGCACTATAGGTCACTTGAATGTTCTGAGAACAGTATTGTATAATGAGGAAAATAGAACGTTCTCAAAACATATTGAAAATGTTCTTAAAACATTTGACAACTAGATGTTTTAATGAACTTTCATTAATAGTTCTTTTACTGCTTTTACCTTAATTGGAACATTATGAAAATGCTCTAAGAACACTGAAGAACCTTTATTTGTAAGAGTGTGTTTACTTTTCCATGGTCTTACATGTTAAAAAGAGCAGTAGGGTTTTTTCCTTTGTTTTGGGTATCGCAGCAGTCTGAGGTTAGCATTTAAACGAATGAAGCATTGTTGCAGAAGACTAATCTCTCATTCTCTTTCACCTGCACCTTTGAGAGTCCACATTAGCAGCCTGCTGCGGCTAATTACAGTGCTAATATCGGACCTGAAGGTTTCAACCCCAGCAGGCCAGTGAATGAAGGTTTCAGGTGTATGTGTGTGATTGCAGGGGAGTGTGTCACCACTGATGACTGTGTGAACCAAAGTGCTTCTCCTCTCCTCTCCTTTGTGTAGATAGAGGGATAAGATCTGGTCTGATTCCCTCTCACACATCTGTAATGACATTCGACGGCTCAAAGCTCATTATTATTCCACTCTTAAAGTGTATTAGGTGAGCTCATTCTCTCTCGCTCTTCCTCCCTCCCTCTTTGTTCCACTCGCTTTCTTCAGGTCATTTTCAGTCACGCTTAATTTAATGTGATTATACTCCAGCCCAACTCAGCACAATCTCAACGTGTTTAATGAAATAAGTTGAGGAACTCTCAGCAAAATTTTATAAAATGTAATTTTTTTGCTGCTTTTTCAGTGTCAGGTTACAAGCAATTCAGAAAGTTCCAGTGTGCAAAAATATGTACTATTCTCTGGCAGCTTTGCGACTGAAATGCTAAAGGTCCGTTCACATTTATCATTGCTCAGCTAAATTTTGCAGGAGAAATCCAATCATCCCAATAGGAATCCACGTGATCGGGAGTTTCACGTGAGGGCAAAAAATTCCCCCCCCTTGTGTTCAAGTTAGTCACATTAATTTGCCGCATTGACCAACAGAAAGCTGATTGGTTTCAAAGTCAATTGAAATAACACCACGGTTATCGTGTCCAAAATATCTATAGAAAGTAGGAACCTTGAAAAAAAACCCCGGATAAACCATATACTGTCTGTCAAAATGGTGTGTTAATTCTCTTCATATTTAATCAGTCAAAGTGTATCTATCTGCATTTTATCAAAGACTATAGAATAACACAAGATGCATCACTCGTATTGTTTTGAATGGGAGAAAGTGCAACGCGTAATATGGCGGAATAAGTCCCGCCTTCTAAATAAGAGCCAAACGCCGATTGGTAAAGTCATCGCGTCACTGCTGCGGCCGTTAGAAGCTCCAGTTCCAATAGAAACAGTCAGACGTGCGCCTCCGAAATGAGGCACAAGAGACATGCATTTAGGACTGCGCATGCGCATTAGCTTGACAAATCATTTTTGTCATGATTTGAGCGTTTAGAAACAAAATTTATGAGACAGTTGTTGTAAGATTTTATTGGTGATTTCAAATATGAAATTTAATCGAAAGCTTGGAAAACAGTTTTGGAGAATTTGATGTTTCCTCATTCAAAGAGATAGGAGCTGCACTTGAATGCCCGAGAGGCGTTTCAAAGATGGCCGCCGAGTGAAATGACTTGTCTTAAAGGAACTTTGATTTTATTCAGCTAAAGCGTTGTCTTAGGGATTTCCCGGAACGTTAAAAGTTTAATACTTCTATGGGTCTCACTTGTGGACTTTCTGCGAGAGGGCGCCCTCCGGTGTCAAGTATGAATGAAACAACTTACATGAGAGAGTTTAGCACTCCATAATGACATCGCCCTATTTTGGATAAAAATACAAAGATATTTGAAGTAAAAATCTGTAAGTTTTTATCCGAGTGAGCACATTGGCTAAAAGCCTCAAGGGAATTAAAATATAAAACACAGAAAGGTGTCAACAGTTGACACTTGACGGGTTAATGTATACATTATTTCTCGTTTCAGGACTAGCAAAATAATTGCAGCTTACTCTCTGTATAGTGGCAAGAAGAAGGAAACGGAAGTGGGTGAACAGGATGGTGGTTTTGCTCCCTTTTGCGCTCACTGTTGGTAGAGATTCTCCTCTGTCTTATCGGACATCATGATTTTGCACGGCAGTGGCAGTTGAGCACGCTGCGTCTTCTGCTTTATGACAGATGGCAGTGTTAAGGTGCAACCTATTGTACTTTGGGATGTCAAGCAGGTGATGGCGTCATATTATCATATGTGTACTATTCCTTTTAAATATTATCACCATATATTGTCAAACCCTTAATTAATACAATATATATTTTATTTTAGATATTTTATTTAATATCAATATTTTCAGTTCAGTTATTTACAGGAGTGAAAACTGCATTCTATAACTGAACTCGCATCCTTAAATTTTCAGGAATCACAACCGCATTCTCTGAAAACCCACTCTGTGTGAACAGAACTGGACTGGACAACTTACTACAGTGACAGAGATATGAGCTATGTGTCATCTGAAGGTTTTACATCCAGTCATTGTTCTTCACCGGAGCTGTTCCCGTCAATTTTGTGTTCAATGTGCGACTCAAATGCTCCACTCTCCACCCAGATATAAAAGATGCTGTCAGTAAATGAAAATTTGATGAATGAACTCGATTGGACTGTTGTCGTATCAAAAGTGATAACTTTTTAGTTTTATGGACATTGCCATCTTTGATATTATGGTTACTGGTAAGAGAATATGGGCTTGACTCCTGTTGCACGTTCATACATACAGATATTCTACTGTAAGTTGCTGTTTGAACGGGACATTTCGAGACTCACATTAAATATGGTGGTCAATCCCAAAAACTGACAGTGTGAACGTAGCCAATAGACAATGGACCTTTTTTGCCTGCAACATTTTGCCAAAATTTTGCTAATGTAAATACATTTCAAAAGAAAGGTGACATTTTCTATACCATCTATCATGTTTTTGAGGCATTTAGAATTCGCAGATTGAATCTGAAGTGATTCAGTCACTCGCAAAATGAGATTTTCAGACATTGATGGATTGTGTCTAACTAGAAAACTATGATTAAATATTTACTAAGGAACTATGCTTCTTGATAACTGAATCTGACCGATTAAATGGAGTTCAATAAGCACAATAGCTTATTCATTAGCACTTTTGAAAAATGCAAAAATGTTTGGTTGAGTGGTAAACAGTATAATTGGTTCTGTAGCTTTTTAGCCACTTAGTATAATTTCATCTTATTATTGGCTCAAAACACAATTGCTTCAATAAAAACGAGAAGTTCATATGCTAATCAAACCCAGTCGACCTGGCAAATTAAACTACGGGACCTTTCATTTGTCACAGAAACAGGCCCTGAGGTAGACTAGCATTTCTCTTTGATGATGAGACAGAGTTTGAGGCTTTGTTCAGTTTTGAAGCGGTGAGAACACAGTGGGCATGGCAGTCGACTAGCTTCAGTGTGCCTAACTAAAGTTCTAAATCTCTGACTTCTACATCTAAAACACATTGACACACAACCCAGTTGGAGGCCTGCAATGTTAAGCCCACCCTGACAGGCGGTTTTGAGCACAGGTTGCATTTGGATTCAGGCTGGCTGTGGGGAGCTGGCTTTTTGAGACACTCAGTCTTTATTAAAGGTCAGCTGCTATTGATTTGAGTGAATAACTCATGATGGCGAGAGGAAACCGTGAGGGGGCAAGGAACAGATGCACAAGACTTTTGTCTCTTTCATTTGTCACACCAAACATACAGGACCTCAGTAAATGATAGTTCAGAAAATCTCATATTGGGTTCTTTGATGACTCAGAATGAAGGTACTGTGGAAGGTATCTTCCATACAATGGAAAATATTCTAAATGGTCATAACTGATAAAGTTGACAAAGTTGTTTGAGGAGCAGAAGTAAATCTGATCTTTTTGGGGAAAAACATGTGGCCAAACTAAACTCAAGGGAACTCATTTGTGTCAGTTCTTATTGTGGGCCTTTGTCGCATATATTTTCTTCTCCACATAATTTGTGCCTTTTCATCTTTCACAAATCACCCTTGCTGTCATCGTCCTTTCGACCACAAAGGGGCAGTAGTGATGAAATCAACATGAAGTATGAACACTAATGGACCTTTTCTCAGACTGCGATGATGCATTTCCGGAACAAAATAACATAATAAATCCAATAACGTTTTGTTGTTGTTGTTGTTATTATTGGTGGTAGTAATTTTTAAATTCTATGTACATTCATAACAAACTTTTTGTTATATTACCCTGGCATTCATGTTTGAAACTTGAGCCCTGGGGTTTGTAATATATATATATATATATATATATATATATATATACACTACCGCTCAAAAGTTTGGGATCGGTAAGATTTTTAATGTTTTTAAATTTCCTTTTGCTCACCAAGGCTGCATTTTTTTAATTAAAAATACAGCAAAAACAGTAATATTGTGAAATATTTTTACAATTTAAAATAACTGTTTTCTATTTGAAAATATTTTAAAATGTAATTTATTCTTGTGTTGGCAAAGCTGAATTTTCAGCATCATTACTTCTTTAGTGTCACATGATCCTTCAGAAATCATTCTAATATGCTGATTTGCTGCTCAAGAAACATTTATTGTGTACAATTGTACAAAATATTTGTGTACAGTATTTTTTTTCAGGATTCTTTGATGAATAGAAAGTTCAAAAGAACAGCGTTTATTTGAAATATAATCTTTTGTAACATTATAAATGTCTTTACTGTCACTTTTGATCGATTTAATGCATCCTTGCTGAATAAAAGTATTAAAGGGATAGTTCACACAAAAATGAAAATTTGATGTTTATCTGCTTACCCCCAGGGCATCCAAGATGTAGGTGACTTTGTTTCTTCAGTAGAACACAAATGATGATTCAGTCGTATAATGCTTGTCAATGGGAACTCCATCTATAAGAGTCAAAAAAACATGCACAGACAAATCCAAATTAAACCCTGCGGCTCGTGAAACAATTGGTTTGTGCGAGAAACCGAACAGTATTTATATCATTTTTTACCTCTAATACACCACTATGTCCAACTGCCTTGCGCACGGCATCCGGTGCATGAGGTGTGTACACACTCTGGCGTAGTTTAAAGGATTAGTCCACTTTCAAATAAAATTTTCCTGATAATTTATTCACCCCCATGTCATCCAAGATGTTCATGTCTTTCTTTCTTCGGTCGAAAAGAAATTAAGGTTTTTGATGAAAACATTCCAGTATTATTTTCCTTATAGTTGACTTTAATGGTCTCTCCAAATGGTTGAAGGTCAAAATTACAGTTTCAGTGCAGCTTCAAAGGGCTTTAAACAATACCAGACGAGGAATAAGGGTCTTATCTAGCGAAACGATCAGTCATATACAAATGTATATGCTTTATAAACACAAATGATCGCCTTGCACGTGCTTTTGCTTTCCGTATTCTTCAAAAAGCTTACACTGTATGTCCTACCCTTCCCTATTCTACTTACGGAAAAAATGGAACTAGCGTTGCGTTCGTTCCGTAAGTTGAATAGGGAAGGTTTTTGAAGAATACGGAAAGCGGAAGCACGTGCAAGGAATCCTGAAAAAAAAGTACACAACTGTTATCAACATGGATAATAATCATAAATGTTTCTTGAGCAGCAAATCGGCATATTAGAATGATTTCTGAAGGATCATGTGACACTGAAGACTGGACTAATGATGCTGAAAATTCAGCTTTGCCATCACAGGAATAAATTACTTTGTAAAATATATTCAAATAGAAAACCGTTATTTTAAATTGTAATAATATTTACAATATTACTGTTTTTACTGTATTTTTAATTAAATAAATGCAGCCTTGGTGAGCAGACGAAACTTATTTTAAAAACATTAAAAATCTTTTTTTTTTAGACATTTTTTTACATTTCTAATCATAACATTGTCTAAATTTCAGTTTTCACTTACTAATACTTTAGTGCAGTCCTTCTAGATCACATACACTATTTATCTATAAGAAAAATATTAAATTATTTGCACATAGCCCAGTAAATATTCATTAGCCAAGCCTTTACCATTCTGTGACATCACAACCCTCCTCCACACTGTCCCCACTTCTTTTTAAAACAAACTAAAGGCCATGTTTTTGACATTTAGTGGATGAAATTTAGTTTGAGTTGCACAGTGTGCTATATTTGGGTCCTTTTTGTATAAATATTTACTTGATAGCATGAGGCTGACATACACACTAAAGGATAAGGTCAACTGGGCAATTAACATTTCACCATTTTAAATGTATTCTGGGATTGCAGTGGATTTCATGCATATTCCTTTTGTGTATAAAGAATGAGACAATCTGAGGAGACAGCTTTGGTATAAAAGCTCCGATTCTCCATGCGCGTTGAGGTTTATGGTTAATATTAAACATTAAGATACTGTTTAATTCAACATATGATTTAGTCATGATTTAACGTCAGACTTACGGACGCCCTGCCGTAATATCATACTGTCTGTCCCGCTGTGTGACAGACAGGTAGACCGGAGAGACGCCTTCTCAAGGGTGCTTCGATAAACTCGCTGTTATAATTACATCAGGGGGCTCACAGCAACTTCTAAATGTATTCTTTAAAAAGTTAAAGAGGGTCTGAATTCCTAGCTACAGTACTGCCCTGCCCTATGTGCTAAAGCACTCAAGTCAATTTAGAGAGAAACGGTAGAGATGGATAGATGTGCGCTCTTCACCCTAAACACCGTCCACCACACTTTGCATTTAAAAGACCCAAAACTGTACCTCTGTCTGTACTTGAAAGAAAATGTCAGGGTCGGAGTTCGCCTCAGATAGCCGCGCATCAAAGCGGCCGATGGCTGCGTGACATTTCGGGGATCTCGTTGCCCAGCCCCGCTGTGGCGAGTAGACAGACGGAGCAGGGGCAGGGGTGCAGGTATTAACCCCCAGACAGCCTGATGTACTTCGACCCAGTGAGAGAGATTGAGTCTGGATAGCACTGGTCGATTATAAGGCTTGCAGGCTATTAAAGTACAGCACACAGAAGTGTGACGCTGGGCTTTTGTTTCTGGCATTGTTGTTCAAAACATGGATCTTAGAAATGCCAGTTTAACCTTATTAGTGTTACAGAGAGAGAGAGAGAGAGAGCGTTTGTGTCGAATTGACCATGAGAGGATGTCGCCATCTTGTGGTTAAGTGAAAAAAGAGTTTAAAGCGTTAGTGCTTGTAGTACGTCAAGATGGGCGCATGAGGGCGCCTAGCAACAACTCAGTCAGTCAAAGGGAAATTATTAGCCTAAATGCAAAACAAGTGCATTACACACAGTTACTAAATTGTGCATAATAATACATAAAGTAAGTAGCCTTCTTTAAAATGTTTTATGGTAGAATTACAAGATAACTGACAAATACAATGACATAGAATGTTTTTTTGTGTATAATTATTAAAATACATCAAATAAATGGCATATACTACTAGATAATAATGACATACAGAATTTTACCCATAAAGTGTCCCTCAATTTATTGCTGCTCATAGACAATATCCATGTATAAAATATTCCTCTTTATGCAGACAGATGCTCATAGGAATTCCCAAGAGATTAATTAATTTCACATTCAGCCTTCATTATGAAGACTGCTTCCAACACAATGCCCCAAAGAACCATTGGAGGGGGGAAAAAAGCAATTTGCCCACATGGCCATCAGATGGCAACGTATTCACACAGCTTGCAACATGACTGGGGCGTTGGCAATTTTTATTTCATTTCCTTTGTGTATCTTTAGAAAATGTCTAGTGCAATTTTAAGTTTAACCCCTTCAAACACAGTGTCTATTACTACTCTTTCATATATATATACAATATATATATATTTCTCATATATATATATATATATATATATATATATATATGAGAAAGTTCGATTATCATTTATGGCTGCATTTAGAGTAGAAATAAAGCTTAGCCTTTTTTCTTTTTTTCTTTTTTTCCCTGTCCCTGGAACACAATTAGGGTCTGAATCGGTTAAAGGGATAGTTCACCCAAAAATGAAAATTCTGTCATCATTTACTCACCCTCATCTTGTTCCAAACCTGTAAGAGTTTCTTTCTTCTGCTGAACACAAAAGAAGATATTTTGAAGAATGTGTAACCAAATAACCAAACAGTTGTTTGGCCCCATTAACTTCCATAGTATGAAAAACAAACAAACAAACAAACAAAAAAAACAAACAAACAATGGAAGTCAATGGGGTTCATCAACGGTTTGGTTACAGATATTCTTCAAAATATCTTCTTTTGTGTTCAGCAGAAGAAAGAAATTCTTACGGGTTTGGAAAACTTGAGTGTGAGTAAATGATGACAGAATTTTCATTTTTGGGTGAACTATCCCTTTAAGACATGCTGTGTAAATGTCTTAAAACCAAAAATTTATGAACAGTTCTAAAGCATTATAATTTTTTACACACTAACTAACTAAAGTAAGAAAGACAAAAATAAAGAAAGATAGTTTTTCTAGTAATGTGCAGGAAGTTGTTTTCTGCATCACTCAAGTGTGTTTCCTGCATCTGACCAGTAGAGTGCAGCACAACTTTGTGCATGTTCATCTTAATGAAACATAATTAGGAACATCTTGGCTTAGCCGTTTATCAATATACTATAAACATAAATATTGAATATAAAAGACATTTATTGCTTCTAACTGTCAATTATATATATATATATATATATATATATAAAAAGAATATGTTGATTAAACACATGCATTAAACATCCCAATGCATACCGATTCATAATTAATCCATAATGTGTGAATTGTATCATTGATAGTAATTCATACATTATTTGATAAGGTATTTTCTTTGTATTTACTATACTAAATGTCATGATGATGGTGGTATTTATAAAGTGATAGTTTTATTTATTTACCACAATGTTACTGGCAGTTATTCACCAAAGAGTGGCATCCGAGATGAATCATCATCATCATGTTCATCCAATTTACTCAAAGCCTCTATTTAGAGTCCAATTTGAGCTTTGAGGCTGGGTTTAGCTTGCTCAGACAACTCATTGCTCTCTTTTCTATGCACACAGCCGTCTTTATGACTGTTTAAACAATCTGTAAGTTTATTAATTTCCTCATACGCTCATGCAGACAGAGAACTCAAATCTTCAACCTCAGAGCACAATGTTTTACTGCAAACAATTGCATTCAAGAATTTGCCATTCATAGATTATCTGAAAGAACTCCATTTCTTCTCGTCCTTTCACTTGGTGTTAGATTTTTGTCCTTGGGTTTACCACAATGCCTGTCGAAATAAAATCTCTTATAATGGCACCTAACTTACGGTCCATACAGAGTCTCAGACCGTCCCTGAATGTCCCAAATTTCATATTGTAGAATAATTGACTAATTATTTTTAACAAAAAAGCTGTCGCATAGGAACAGACGGGGCACTGAACCAAAAAGATGCCAGTCATCCTGCCATTATACATTCTGATGGATGTGATTTTTGGGGTTTTGTTCCTCCCAGGAGGCGGATCTGTGAATGTGTGTGTTGATTGACAGGTGAGGAGGCAGGTTTTGGCCAGATCTCCAGTGTCAGCCCCGCCTCTTTTCTGCAGATCTGACCATATATGGTTTCTAACAATAAGCATCAAGTACTGTCCTACAATGAAAAAAAATTGGTGTAGGATTTACTTTAAAACTATTTTCACTATAAATTGCTAGTAAATTTCATGAATAATTTCAAAAAAATGGAAAGTGAATTAAACCCCAACCCCGCCTATTTCTGTCAACAGCCACCTCGGTAGCCAAACAGTGATTGATCGGTTTGTGTGTGCATATTTAAACGTCATTTTAAGCATATGTATGTTTTTGTTGTCGCAGTGCGCTCATGCGTATGATTGCAGAGTGCTGTATGAGTCAAACTAGTGTTGTTTTGTGTTCACGCAGTCTGTAAATGTCTGTCTGCGTCTTATTCTCATGTCAAGCCTCCTGTCTTTGACTGCTGACCTGCCTGTCTTCGGCTGTAACAGGAGAGCGAGTCTCAGATGTGAATTTCAGGCATATGTGAGAGGCGCTTGAGGGAATACAAACCATCATCGCCGTCCACACATAGGGCGACCTCAGCCACATTACACAGGAAAGGCAGTCTAGACGCCGAAAAGTGATATGGCAAATGGGAATAATATGTGGAGGGATGAATTAATACATGACCTTCCTCATATTCATAAAGCTAAATGTACTGCATAATGGAGACGCAAACGGTGGTGTCAAGCATAAATCATGTGATGATCTTTATATATTCCTCTAGTCTTTGCAATATAGATTTATATGGAATTCATTAGCATTTCATTTTCGGTTGGTTTCTATCGCTATTTATCTTTAATGTAGCTCTATTTGTAATGAGTCTCCAATTTTCCAAATGCAGCATTATTGTGGTGTTTCTTTTTCTTTTCCTCACTGGATCTTATTGATTTTTCTCCTACCGCTATTGATCTTGGGATCAGGTTTCTCCTGTGCTGTGGAATATGTGTGTGTGTGATGGAGAGAGAGGGAAGGGTCTATAGACTGTGGTATGTATAGGTTTTAGCAGTTCTGCTTTTGTCTGTGTGAATTTTTTTTAGCATATTTAGGAATTTTGTTCACCCAAAAATGAAATTTCTGTCATTAATTGCTCACCCTCATGTCGTTCCATACCTGTAAGACCTTCGTTCATCTTCGGAACACAAATTAAGATATTTTTGATGAAATCTGAGAGGTTTTTTTTAATTTTTTTTTATCCCCCATAGAAAGCAACGTAATTACCACATTCAAGGTCCTGAAAAGTAGTAAAAAAAAATTCAACGTGACTACAGTGGTTCAACCTTAACGTTATGAAGCGACGAGAATACTTTATGTGCGCAAAAACATAACAAAAACAACTTTATTCAATAATTTCATCTCTTCCCTGTGGATGAATATGGTTATCCTACTGCTCATAAAACATTCACTACTAGGCTTAAGAGATATAAACAGTTTAAATGGAAAGGATCTCAAGCTGACTAGCTGAAGACATTACTGTAGCTATATCCATTAATAGACATGGTATTTCCTTGAAAATGAATACCAGCACAGCGCTACAACAACCATAATGAAATGACCCTTCACAATAGATACTGCTTTATGATGACCTCTGTTAGAGAACTACATATGGCAATTTATCAGTTCAATAACATACCTTACTCACCTGTTGATGAATAAAACAGTCACTTCTGCAATAAAAACGCTTTTACAACATTTCAAATCCTTCAGTTCTCGCCATCTCCGAAAAGCCAAGCCAATGTTGATTCTCGTTTTATTACAAGCTCTGTCTTGTTCTGTTTTTGCCAGCAGACTCTCCTCCATTCAGCATTTTTTTTTTTAAACAAGTGATTCCCTGGAGGTTTGAGATTTAGCGTGTCCATGTCAAACTTTCTCTCTTGTTGTGACAACTAACCTATGCCACTCCCACACCATACACGCATCAAAGTAGCCAGAGCCACTTTTCTCTATATGATTAGACACGCACAGGCTAGTGACATATGTACGCAATTTCCTGCAGAAACCATCCCATTAGGTCTAAAATATAAACACTTATAATAAGCTTACCATAGTGGATTAGGGTAAGAAAAAAACGTTAGTGTACCTTTAAGTTTTGGTAGACAGGGAATATGTGCGATTTCATAGTGCTCCAAAAATTATGCATTAGTAAAACATCTAAAATAATATTTATGATTTACAAATCTATATGACACTTGCAAATTTTAATTTATTTAAAAAATATATTTAGTCTGAATTCACAACTGTAAGGCTGTCAATAAGAAAAATCCGTAGTTTCGTATTATGACGTCTACCAGCAAGGGCTAACTGTGCTATGCTAATCAGCTAAATCATGATCTCTTGGCACTGGCTAGCTTTTTTTAGTTACTGATACTATTGTAGGCTACCTTTTTGCATTCAGCGATGGTTCATTTATTTATAAAGTGAATAAATAGTAAAATGATAAATTATACAATTTAATAAAGAGGATTAATAAATTGAGTAGTGTTCAGCTGGTCATATTTTTGGTATGTTGCACAGCCATTCCAGCACTTTAATTTTATATATGCATTTTTTTTAAAGATGTTTTCTCATATCTAAAATGATTTCAGTTAAAATTTAATGCGTTTATTACTATTAATGTTATGTATTTAAACAGCTTCTGACCATTACTGCAAAGCCAGCTTGTGAATAATAAAGTAATTAACATTTATTAGTATTTTTATTTAATTATTCAATCATTTTTTATTTAAAGGGGACCGATGCCCTTTTTAAAGTCTTGGTTTTGTTTTTGGGGTTTACTAGAATAGGTTTTCATGCCTGAAAGTTCAAAAAACATTATTTTTCGCATATTTTACATTGTTGCAGCACCTCTCTTCCCAGTCTGTCAGTAACGCTCTGTTTAGTTCCGGTTTCTATGAAGCCCCTTCTTCCGAAAAGCACAATGTGCTCTGATTGGTCAGCTGGACCAGTATTTTGTGATTGGTCAACCGCTTTTGGGAATGTTACGTCCTTTACCATAACCGCATACTTAACATAACACACTACTAATGCAACTCAACCAAAGCCTCACATCTTTTTTTTGCATCTGCCTTGGGCAGGGAATTATTTAAATGAGGAATATTGTGACGTGTAAGTTCCCGGAAAAAAACTCAAGACTACAATTGGGGTATTTCAGGGAGTTCAGAAATACTGATACAGAGAATTACTCCCTTTGGAGTGACTTTGTGCTTTGTAACTTTTCAGGCCTTTTTCATGCTCAAACAGCAACATTACGCAATAAAGAAAGTGGTAAAATATATAAAAAAAAAGCATAATAGGACCCCTTTAAAATAAAATTTTAATATTATGAAATTAAATATAATTAAATAAAATAATTATTTATTAAAAATAAAAAATAACTCCGTATTTGTCAGTAAAATAAGTAGTATTTGGTTGGATCATGTGATCTCAAAATAGCTGCCTCCATGTGAGTACCTGCTCCATGTGAAATACAACAGCTTTTATTAAGCCACTGATATGACTTGATTCGTCATCTCACGAGAGTTTATATCATTTTAAACATCATTTTTCAGGAGGATTCATGTGTAAAACTTTTTTAATGAGGTAAAAATGTCTGAGTGCACCTAATTGAAATGATTGCTGGCAATTTCACAGAGATTTTAAACCCATTCAGACGTACTCCTCTGTTCTGTCTAACCTTTTTCCTGTTCCTGGCTTCTTCTTTTAGTACCCAACCTCTTGTTTTGTGAGCTCTGTTCAGTAAATGTCTGTCATTTGTAGTGCACACAATTTCTTCACTGGCACAGCACACAATCAAATACACTCACACACACACACACACACGCACAGTGTAGCTCAGATGTGGTCATGCAGTCTAAAGGTATTAAATTATTCCAGCCTAGCAACTGAATGAAACTGCATGGGGAGATGACAATGCGATACACACATTTAAAAAGCTGAAATGCGTTTTGGCAAAACAGCGAGAGATGATGACAGCGCCCTGAATAGCTACCAATGTTTGTTATGTGTAAAATATTTCAAAATTTGTTACATTCAGATGAAGCCCTTTTTTACAGTTAGGTTTAAAACTAACTTAACTTCCAGAAGTCTGAGCTGCAGCAGGGTTTGTTTAACACTGTGCACAGCTGGCGTTCCCTGATCAAACTGATGTTTTTCCTGCTCAGAGCTCATGGTCTTTTAAAAGCTTTAGTGAGTTGTTGGGCAAAGGCTTAAAGACTTTTGCCCTCTGTAATGCACCACTGAGCAAAGAGCACAACCCAGAAGATCCATTCTGCAGTCTTGCTCATTTCAGCATCTGTTGCCATCACGTACATGTCCAAGACCGATCAATGCTCGATAGAGTCTGATATATGTAGTGGCACTCACATGTATGTGTTCTTGCTTGAGTATGTGAGAGTGATATAGTATGTGTGGCTGATATAGATTGATGTACTGTTATGTTATTGGCTGTAATATTGTGCAATGAACGTCTATGAGCAAGAGCGAATCAAAATGATTCCTACTTGGACCTACTGATACTGAGGGATGTTTTTTTTTTTTAAGGTTTTTATTTTTAAGAACAGTTTTTTTTAAGTTTACAGGTTGATGCCTGGTTTCTACTTGTGGCATGTTGCACAGCTGTTCCAGGACTGAAAAAAGCCAGTTTTTTTTTCTATTTATATTTATGTGTTTTCCTGTCCCTTTGAAATAAAATTATTTTATTTAAAGATATCGTGCATGTATGAATCTGAATTTTATTTAAATAACTTCTGACCATTATATCAAAGCAAGCTTTTGTTCTTAACCTAAGGCTGTTTATGTGTATATATATTTATATTTATAAGTATATGGGTATAGTATATATGTTTATATATTATATTTATAAAACAGCTGTGTAATCCAAAAATAGAAACCAAAATGACTTGTTCTCCATTAAAAAAAAAAAAAAATCTCTCAGCCTAAATAGGTCCAAGTAGGAATATATTTATTTGTTTAATAGATAGATAGATAGATAGAAAGATATGTATATATAGATAGAGATGTATTTTTTTTATTATTTTACTTATTTTTTTTTACTATTATTCCCATCCATAAGACACATTTATTTTGTTGACAAATATCATGATTTCTTATATATCAATTTAACTTTTTTGCCATACAAAGTTATGTCATGAAACTGATAGTTCCTTAACGCAAATCTGCTTGCGATCACATCATTGTCTTTAGGGCACAGCTGATTGGTTCCTGCTGTATCAGTAGCCAATGAGCTCACTGTTCGAACTTGGTCAGCATTTGCTGTAGTTGTTGCAGCGCCCTTTTAGAAACCCTCCACCTTCCCCAGCTCCACCTGACCAAATATTTCAACATTATCATACCCATTGCCATGCCAAACACTCAGAGAGTTGTCATGACAGAAATATATTTAAATGATTAGTTCACTTTCCCAGTTTTCACTTTTCCTGATAATTTACTCACCCCCATCCAAGATGTCCATGTCCTTCTTTCTTCAGTTGAAAAGAAATTAAGGTTTTTGATGAAAACATTTCAGGATTATTCTCCTTATAGTGGACTTCAATTGGCCCCAAACGGTTGAAGGTCAAAATTACAGTTTCAGTGCAGCTTCAAAGGGCTTTAAACAATACCAGACGAGGAATAAGGGTCTTATCTAGCGAAACAATCGGTCAATTTCTAAAAAAAAATAAAATAAAAATGTATATGCTTTATAAACACAAATGATCCCCTTGCAAGTGCTTCCGCCAGACCGCCTTCCGTATTCTTCAAAAAGCTTACGCTGTATGTCCTACACCTTCCCTATTCAACTTACGGAAAAAACGGAACTGGTGCCGCGTTCGTTCCGTAAATTGAATAGCATCGTAAGTAACATCGATTGTGGTCTCAATCTTACTAATTTTAAAACCTCTTTTGTTTTTAACCATATTATACAGCATATTGTATATTATCATTGTATAATAAAAAAACACAAACATACTCTCAAATAACAAATGCAAAATCTGTTTTTTTGTGTGTGTGTGTGTGTGTGTGCTAATGTAAGTAGTAAACCAAAAAAGTAGCCTAGTCTCAAGCTTACATTTTATTGGTTAATTTTCATTCTTCTCTTCTCATGCTTCACTGCTTCCAGTGTAGACACTGTGTAAGATATGAGTTTCAGGTCACGTGTAGAAAGTCTCTGCAATGAACTGCTGAAATTACATTAGGTTCTTTGCAGCGTTTGCATATGTATGAATGCATGTGTGTGTGCGTTTGTGTGGTGGTGTATTCACTCATAGGCCACTGAAAAGCCCCTAATGCAATTTCACACTGAATCTGGCTAATGTAATTAGCAGCTCTCAGTTTTTCCTAATGAATGTAATCACCCAAATGGACAAACGGATTAAACTCAACTTCAGTGTTTGCAGCAACGAGAACAAGATGCCATTATGCCATCTGCAATGAAGTTTGTGCGAAAAGATTAGGAGAGCATTCCTACAAATTAATGCATTCCTTAGCAAACCGACGTGGACATTCCGTAACCGAGATACGATACTAGCTTGTTATCCGTGTGGGGGATTCGTGTCTGAGCAGATACCCAAAAATGTTTCCTGGCTCCCATTCAGGCTTAATGAGTTTGACAGGTGTTGCGCTGAACTGGGAGCAGGAAGCAGGAAGGACAGTCCTGTTCTGGGTGATTGCTGGCCTTCAGGCTCCATTTTCAGCACCTGCGGAGCAGATCTTGGATCAGTCTCTGGGGCGTTCGCTTTCAATGCGCCTCCCATCCTACAGGAAGCCTGAGCCAACTCCGTAATCATCCTCACAACAGGCCAAACGTGACAGGATGCTCTGTCCGAGCTCCTTAAAAGGGATGGTTGTGACATCCTGTAGTGGTTTGTTTGTATTTGCTTGAGTCATGTAGAAGATAAATGACATCATATCCTGTTTACAGATCTCTCTCGCCGGTTTTTTTTTTGCTCTCTTTCTTTCCTCAGATACTATCTCAGGAATCTCCCATGTGGAGCACTGGACTGTGATGGATCCACAAGTCCAGGAAAATGAAAGTGTTTCTTGGTCATTTCAAAAATGGAATGAGGTCCTTGAGAAGTATTAAATTCTGTAATATATTGTGTCCCGCTATAGAGGGGTGTATGGGAACTCTGAAATAAATCAATACAGAAAACAGCAGCGTTGGGGTCGCTGAAATATTAAACAAGCGATTTAAAACACAGGCCGAAGCCTATTTGGAAAAGAATCCATTAGGGTTACTCTCCGCAGTTGTCTGCGAAATTGAATTCGGGTAGCGAGTGGTTTGAGGACTCATTTGCGATGAAATTGAGAAGGGGTTTAATCAATAAGACATACTGTATGTGGAATGCGAAACATAAACAGGGCTGGAAGAAAAGGTGCAGGGTAAAATTGAGGGATAAGCTCGCCGATGATTGCTAACTCCCTTTCTCACACCCACGCATCCATAAATTCCTGAAGAACACCTCAGAATTGCCTTCCTGCCAGCGAAAGTCTGAGTTTGAGAAATGCAATGCTCAAATTCTTTCATTTAGGGAGGCATTATAAGGGAATTGCCCTTAATGCTAATCTTGAAGCTAACCTCCATCCTTTTCCCAAGAGCCCAGCTCACACCACCACCATACATTTCCAACTCACACAGCGTTCCTAGATCAGTTTGCTTCAGATTGAATTCTATTCATAGTCACATTAAGTCTCTAAGGACAGCCAGAAGGATTTATGCCGTGCTGCTTGTGAATTACCTCTCCCTTTACTCGACATAATACCCACGTATTTGAGTTTTCTAATAATTTAAGTTTAACAATGACAAGAATTGATTTTTTTTTTCACAGCAATTGCTCAATAGCATATTCCAATGCGAGTTTAAGCTTCCATTTCAGAATCTTCCGAATCGTAGCCTTTGGAAATGAGAGGTAGAATGCTAGTGAAGCAGAATGTCAGAGAAAGAGAGAGAAACCTGCTGTTCAAGCACTTTGAAAAGAGCATGAAATACAAGAGAAAGGGAGAGTCACATCACACCACCCGAGATCCTGCGTTTTCCAAAGTGCAGCAGACATCCATATCAAGCGAATCCACGTCACTTCCAACAAACGCCTCAGGTAGAAATCGATCTCCTCTGAGAGTGAACTTTGCTCTGGAATGTTCCTGTGGTTTGGATGCTGCAGACAAAGAGAGAGAGAGAGAGAGAGAGACATAGGGAGACGAAAAAGAAGGAAAAAACTCTCTCTGGCACTCTAAGACCACTGGCAAGTTGAAGACCTCCAACTTTCTTGATTGCTAGAACTTCATGCATTGCTTTGCAGTCATGCCTGTGGCTTATTCTGGACCCCTGTTGTGGGTCTCTGCATCTTTTTGATTCTCTCTTTCTTCTCCCACTGGTTTAGTGTGTACTAGTACTAGTTGTAGCCTCAGTCTAGGATCAATTCTGAGCTCGGAAAGCATGGAATTCTCTCTTGCGCTCCTCTGGAGATCATCGTGTATCAGATTGCTGTGGGATATGCCAGTGCTGACCTCTGACCATTTAAAGTCAATGTGAATTACCGCAATCTATTTTACTTCCATATTGTGACATATTTCTGAAAGTGACATATTTCTGAAACAGTGAAACTATTAAATATTTAATGAGAAAAAAAAATGCAGGTTGGGACTTGATTTTATCTATTGGGAATGGATGTAATGAAATATGTTGTTTGCATTTAATACATAGTTAAGGCCAATTATTGGACTGCATTCATTCTGCCTCTCAAAGACTGTGAAAGCCATTTAAATAATTATAAGAAATGTTTTTTTAAATCATTAAAAATATCTCATCATTTGTTAATGAATTTGAAATTAAATCTTGTACAAGATATTTAACAATAAGTGTGATTTATGAAACCCTGAACCAGTTGAGGTTTTTTTTTGAGATCCCTGTTGCTTTCTGAAGCCAAAGAGAAAAGATTATTTCATGCCATTTTGTGCCTCAATTGTTTTGATAAATTCTTTGAATGACTGCTGAATAATGCCTTTGTGAGTTGTGTAATGAGCGAAGCCGAATGTAGCGGTTCATCTCAATTACTATTCCCTTCCACTTCTACGGCAGAGCAAACCGATTCATCAGCTTGTTTTATGTGGGCTAATTGCTCAGGCAGTGGTTGATAATAGAGATTGATTCTGGACATTTCCACATCACTACTTCATTTTCGTAGTGAAATCAGCTTTCTTTTCCTCTTCTAAACCAAATCAATCAGCTTTCTGTCTCTCTCTCACACTTTCACTGTTCCCCCTCATGCTGGGACCCAGCGGGCCTGTTTGACTGAGCTCAGATCTTCTGCATTAATTAAGACACAGAATGTAATCAAGTACTGCAAGGTCACCTCTGTCTTTTAGAAGGTCTATCTATCTATCTATCTATCTATTATTCTATCTTTCTATCGTTCTATCTATCGTTCTATCTATTGTTCTATCGTTCTATCTATCATTCTATCATTCTATCTATCATTCCATCTGTCTATCTATCGTTCTATCGCTCTATCGTTCTATCATTCTATCATTCTATCATTCTATCTGTCTATCTATCGTTCCATTGTTCTATCTATTGTTCTATCATTCTATCTATCTATCTATCGTTCTAGCATTCTATCTATCGTTCTGTCGTTCCATCTAACTATTGTTCTATCTATTGTTCTATCTATCGTTTGTTCTATCTATCTATCATTCTATCTATCTATCTATCTATCGTTCTATCGTTCGCTCTATCTATCGTTTTATCGCTCTATCTATCTATCTATCATCTAACTATCTATTGTTCTATCGTTCTATCTATCTAACTATCTAATCTATCTATCGTTCTGTTGTACAATCTATCTATTGTTCTATCTATCGTTTTATCGCTCTATCGCTCTATCGCTCTATCTATCTATCTATTGTTCTATCATTCTATCGTCCTATCTATCGTTCTGTCTTACAATCTATCTGTTGTTCTATCTATCGTTTGTTCTATCTATCGTTTTATCGCTCTATCTATCATTTTATCGCTCTATCTATCATTCTATCGTTCTATCTATCGTTCTGTCGTACAATCTATCTATTGTTCTATCTATCGTTCTATCTATCTTTCTATCTATCTATCTATCGTTCTATCTATCGTTCTGTCATACAATCTATCTATTGTTCTATTTATCGTTCGTTCTATCTATCGTTTTATCGCTCTATCTATCTATCGTTTTATGTATCTATCGTTCTATCTATCTATCTATCATCCATCGTTCTATCGTTCTATCTTCTATCTATCGTTCTATCACTCTATCTATCTATCGTTCTATCATTCTATCTTCTATCTATCTTCTATCTATCTTTCGTTCTATCTATCTATCTATCTATCTATCTATCTATCTATCTATCTATCTATCTATCTATCGCCTGTGTGTGTGTGTGTGTGTGTGTGTGTGTGTGTGGTTCAGGTATACCATGTTATGGGAACAAAATGTCCCTACAAAAATGGCAATATCCAAAATCCTTGTCCTTGTGGGGACATTTTTGGTCCGCGTGAGTAAAACTTATAAACCATATTAAGTGATGTTTTTTGAAAATGTAAAAATGCAGAAAGTTTTCTGTGATGGGTAGGTTTAGAGGAAGGGTTAGGAGATACAATTAAAAAATCATTATGTCCCCATAAAACATGGAAACCCAACGTGTGTGTGTGTGTGTGTGTTTAAATTAATTAAAATATATTATTTTAAGAATTTATTAAAATGAAAATAAAATTTGGTAATTAAGCAGGTATAATATATAATTCAATATATATATTATTCAAAATATATCTGTATTAAATATATTAAAATGAGCTAAATTCCAGTTTCAGACTTCCCCCAAAATCAGCGAAAAAGATGTGTGCAGAATCCGTCTGGGCCTAGCTATATGTATGTATTTGGTTATGTTAGCATGCTCAAGCAGTCTGAATGCAGACATTTCTGTCCCCTATGGAGTAGAGAGAGCATGCCTCTATAAGTGTGGGTGTTTGTATGCGGTGGGGACCGCAGCGAACTGTGTGGTCAAGCTGCGAGAAAGCTCTCTGCATGCTTATCATCTGTTGCTTATCTCTCTGCATGCTACTGAATGGCTCTGACCTACAGGTGAGCCATACAGGCACCTCACGCTGGGCTCATAAATTACAGGGGCCTTGAGAGACTGCTAGAAACAGAGAGCGAGAGAGAGGCGGAGGTGGGGAGGAGAGGTGTGAGGGTTAAAGTCTTTGTACCTGCAGCTCCTGGAGCGCAGAGGGGGTGGTCATTTCTCTCCCTTCCTCTGCTGACAGCTAATCAGCATCTGTAAATTAGGATGTATCCTCTCCGCTCCTGCACGGTTGCTATATTATTATTAGTGAGGAGCGGCAGACAAAAGACAACAACCTCGGCAGTGCTGCACGGCACCCTTAGCCCTGAGCTGCATCCTTGATTTAGGCGAAGGCAAGTGTGGTGCTTTTGATTCCTGGAAGCCGTTGCAGATAACAAAGGACCATAAAATATTGTTACGGTGCTGCATTGACAGTGTGATTCTGTCTCTACCTCCTACATAATAGAAGCTGAGCAATCTGCATGTTAGCTGTTTCCTGTCAGAGCCTGCTAGTTCGATACAAAAACCAGGAAGATGCAGTTCATCACTGAAATTATAAACAAAAATGTGTGGTAAATACATGGATGAAAACCTGGTGACTCCTGGATTTGGCTCTCGGTTTAGAATTTTCTTGTGTGGTCACCGTTACTCTGAGTTTCATACTCCGGGTTGACCGAATTTACTCTAGACTGGGGTTTTGGAACCTGCATACCTCGAGTAAGCAAGTTCAGGCAGTGCTGGATAGATTACAAATTGTAATCGGTTACTGATTCCAAATTACATGACAAAAATTGTAGTAATGTAATCCATTACATTACTTATTTAAGGTAATGTAATCGGAGTACTTTTGGATTACTTTTAGATTACTTTTGACCTAACATGTTTATCACAATGATTTGAATAGGATAATCTTGTACCATATTGATATAAAAATACAAAGAGAAAGAAAATATATTACATTCTTTGCTATCAACATTAAATGATGTTTTATTAACAAAATTCGGGAGGAGCAACGTTCAAATAATCTTACTAATCATCACGTCATTTCAGCCAGCTGTTAGCAATCAGTAATCAACATATCTACCCAATCAGCATAAGTGAAAGCATATATATATATATAGACACAGTCAACTCGCCCATATTCCTCGACAGTTTTACAGCATCCCTCCACCACCCCGTCTCCTCACACTTGTCTGGTTACTTTCCAAACCAGAATACGGGGGGAGTACTCTGGGTTCGGGCCAAATACCGAGCTTGGAGCCCTCTCCTCGGACAGCACACCAAATACACATACTATTACACATACTATTTACTATCTTATTATTTGTAAGTGTGAACTTGTGAAATATTACATTATGTCAGGGTTTCCCACACTGGGGTTCATGATGAAACTGCAGGGGGGTTGTAAGTTTAATGAAGAGTTATTAATTTAATCATAAAAATGTAATTTTAAATAATTTTAGAATAAAAACAAAATAAAATGCTTACTAAAAATATGAAATATTTGTTTACCTGCATGGCATGTGACCATTAACCAACATCAGAGAACTGTGAACTTAATTTTTTTATTATTATTTATTTATTATTATTATTATTTACTTAATTGAATTATTGACCTAACTTATTAACTTAAAATCTTAGGGGGTACTTCAAGTAAGCAATAAGGGACGAGAGGCTAGTGCTGTATCGTGAATAAGTCACGGCTGAAGGGCGTTGTTAGGCACGACACAATACTCTTCTACATAATACAGTAAGTTTCAATGAACAATATCAACTGAGAACAAACGGTTTACATTGCTAAGAGTGGTTGCTAAGGGTGTTGTGTAGTGATACACAAAACCGTTGAGTGAAGCGGTCCTAGCAGTGTTTTATCGTGAATAAAACACAGCTATTGACCAATCAGAATCAAGGACATGAACTAACCGTTTTATAAGTAAATATATTAGGTCAAAGACATTCAGCTGACAAAAAAAGTTGGGGAAACCCTGCATTGCATGTAAATATAAAATAACGTCAGTTTGTACATTTTAATGTATTTGAAAGACAAAAGCCTTCCAGAGACAGTAATACATGATTAAATGACTCACTGAGTGATAATTCAAATAATAATATGAGAAATTTTTTTGAAAGGAACATAAAAGATAAAAAAGAAATAGTAGGAAGAATCAATGAATTATGAATAATTTACTACCATTGTGAGAATAACGTGTAATCATGTAATCAATAAAAAAGTAACTGTAATCTAATTACAAGTATTTATTTTTTTGGAATCTGATTATGCAATCCAGATTACATGTAATCAGTTACTACCCAGCACTGAGTTCAGGGTATATGTGAAGGTAATTTAACCTTGCTTTCTGCAGTGCCCCACTAGCTAATGAAGCAAATTATATAAACTAAAATTATATGCCATTTATGTTACAGTAAAAGGGTCTAAAATTAATCCATGATGAAATATTGACTACATTTTATGTGTAAACTACAACTAAAACAAAAACAGTAAAAATAGCAACACTGGCAAGGTATAAATTACATTTATTGTGCCCATCTTTAAGACATTTTTACATACACATACGTACCTTTTTGCAATAAATGGGCAGATATTGCAAAATAACAACACCCATTTTATTTACTTCAAAAAACCATTATTGTTCTTTTAAAATAGAATTCTGTTGTTGTAGGGCTGAAAAGCCCAATGCTGAAAGTTAAAATTATAGCTGAAATTGCTCATCTAAATGATTGCTTGCTTTTCAGTATATACAAAGAACACCCAAGCCTCATCCTCCCTCCTAGAACACCATCTCTTTGTTGTCTCACCATAAAACCGAATGCAGACAGTAAAAGGGTTAGTGCCGACAAAACAAGCAAATGTACCCAACAAGTGTGGTTCTTCAGGGGGAAAGATAGACAGATGTTGCAGTTAAGAACCGCCATTAGGCATTGGAGGAGAGCTTGGCTGAATTTACAAAAATTTCCTCTTTGTGCTTGCCGTATCTGTGTGCGAGAGCTTGTATTTTGTTTGTGTGTGCGTGTATTCACTAGGTGTGTATATGTGTGTATTGTAATTCTGCCTTCAAGTCCTCCTGGGAAGTTTTCAGGGTAAGATGTGATGTACGTTTAGGTGATTTGGATTGGAAAATTGAATGGACATATTGGGCAGTTTCATGTTTCTTTCTTTTCCTTTTTACCTCCAGACAAACTCTGGGTATGTTTTATGTTTTTGTTGTTGTTTTTGTTGTTGTTTCTTTTTTTTGCCACTGGTGAAACAAATTGGAGATGAAGTGATACACACCTCATCAATTACACACCTAATGTGAATGTTAACATTCATGCTACCATAGAGAATGATGGGAAATGTAGTTCCCTTTCGAAAGGGAACTCAACTCTGCGTTTACCGCTATGGGGAACCGTCCCACGTGACAGGTGTCCGAAATGCCAAAGAATCACATAACTCCAATCCTATTGGCCGGCGACAGCCTATGACGTCATCATGGCGCGAACCCGGAAGTATAAAGGGGGCGCCCGAGGAAGCAGTCAACATCTTCTCGTCTTTCGGGACTGTCTTGTCTATGCCATTGTTTTCATCTCCGGTAAGAAATTACTCTGTAACATGTCTGACAAACGTTTCAGGAAGTGTGTTGATCCTTGTCCTAGGTTTCTAACACCAGAGGACTCACACATCCTGTGCGTTTTCTGTTTGGGCGAGGAGCACGCGCGGTCAGTGCTCGAGGGCGCTGTCTGCGTTAATTGTGAGCGTCTGCCCATGAAGACGCTCCGTTCTCGTCTGGCCCTCTTCTCGAGGGAAGAGGTGTCGGCACCTTTGCCTGGTGGTTCCGGCCCTGCTCGTGCTGAGGCAGAGCGGCGGCTGAAATCATGGGGCTCACAGGTGGAGCTCGCTGAGGAATTTGAGAGGGGTGTAAACCTTTCTCGAACCGAAGCGGCTGATGAGGACGCGCTTCTGGATGACGATGACGTCCTGTCTTTGACGTCATCGGATCCAGGAGCGAGTGCTCTTCTGGCTGCAAGCCCCAGAGAGCAGGAGATGGCCGTGGAAGAAGAAGCGGGCGAGCCCGCGGCTCCCTCCAGGCCGCCCTGCCCGGCGTACGCGGAGTTATTGGAGGTTATGGAGCGCGCCTCGAGCAGGCTGCAGCTGCCTTGGGAACGCGTCAGAAAGGAGCCTGTTCGTGGCAGGCTTGACGAACGGTTCCTTTCGGACCATAACCCAATAACTCCGGTGAGCCTTCCATTCCTTCCCGAGCTACATTCTGAGATCGGAAAGGCATGGAAGAACCCATACTCGGCCCGGATTTATCGACATCAGCGGGCTAGTTTCGCTGATGTTGAGGGGTTGGGCCAGCATGGGTATGTGTCGATGCCACCTGTTGATGAGACGTTTGCGAACTATCTCGCTACAGGGAGTGCACCGACACTGAGAGCTCCGGTTCTGCCATCCAAAGCACTGAAGATGACATCACGCTTGAATGGCAGGGCTTACGCCGCTGCAGGTCAGGCTGGTGCAGCATTGCACACGATGGCAGTGCTGCAAGCGTACCAGGCTGACCTGCTTAAGGATCTGGATCAGGGGCAGGGTCTGTCCCCTGAGGCGGTAGTAGAGCTGCGCCGCACCACGGATCTTGCTTTGAGGGCCACCAAGCAGACGGCCACCTCGATCGGTAGGTCGATGGCGGCCATGGTGACCACAGAGCGACATCTGTGGTTGAACTGTGCGGACATCGGGGAGAAAGAGAAGAATTTTCTCCTCGATGCCCCGGTATCGCCTACTGAGCTTTTTGGTACCTCCGTCGAGGCGGTGGTTGAAAAGTTTAAGGAGGCGAGGGCGCGCTCTGCAGCATTTAGATCTTGTATCCCGCTCAGATCCAGTTCTGGGCCCAAACAGCTGGGAGGTCCAGGCCCGTCTCGAGTCGAGGTTCAGAGACGGGCCCAGAAATCCAGTGTCGCCGCTCGTGCGCCTCCTCCTCCTCGGAGTAAGTCGCAGAGACGGCGGGATGCAAGGAGGAAGAAGCAGGATCTGAGGGAGGTGATCGACCATAGGCGCCAGCAGCGCCGGTGATCAATCTCCTTTTTCTCGCGGGGGCTTGGTTTGCCCTCGCTTTTTTCCTTCTTCCTCCACCTCCCGGGAGCAGTGAAAACTTCTATGTGCTCAGGACTTTAACAGTCAGGCTGACGGTCGGGCCCATGATGAATAATTTTCTGAAGGCCCGCCTTCTGGCTTGATAGTGAAAGTACTTTTAGGCTTAAAAGAACTTTGGATTTTATCCTTCTTCATATAAAGAAAGGAAGGGAAATCTTCGTTCTACGAGCCGCAGGAGGTAAGCTGGGTCTATTTTATTTTTTATAAAAGTTAAGACCTTGTTTTTCCTGTATAGTCTTCCTGAGCATGTAGTCAGTAATTCAGAAGGGGTTATTTTGGGCAAATAACTGAATCTAGGTTGGCTAGTTTCTCGCAGGCCGTATTCTTGGCCGCTAGATTTAGCCCCTTGTGTTAGAGTAGCTTCTCAGCTAGTATCTTGAGTCTTGCTTGAGTTTGCACTCGTTATTTCAGTTATTGTGTGCAGGTCGGCCTTTTTCGGCCGCCTGACACTGTTGGCTGTTGTGCTTCATTTTTCTCTTCATATCTGAAGTATGCTAGTGTAGCCCAAACTCGCTTGGTCTAGTAGGCCTTAGCTAGCGGCTAGGCTAGAGCTAGGTTTGAGGTGTTTATGTGTTACATCACCCTTATTTACTATCCCTTTTTAAGTTGTATAGTTCCTAGTTCTGGCCGCCTCCCGAGGGAGGTTTTGGCCGTATGCCCATTTCCCCTTCTATGAATGTAGGTGCTATGGCTAGGGTAAACAGCTATTGTTAGGCTGTTGTGAGCCTTCCTGGTACTGTTTTTCCCAGGTGGTAGGCCCTTATCTTTGAGAAGATATGTTATGCAGTGTTGCTAGGCCCCACGTTATAGAGCTTGACATGCTTATAATGTTTCCACATGAGCCCCTTGTAAATATATTCAAGTTGAGTTTACGATGCTAAATGCTTTAGCTTTCGTTCTCAAGGGCTCGTTACAGATCTCAGTTCTGTTTTGTTAAAACTGTGAAACATTTATCCTGTGGGATGGCATGTATTACAAAGCATTTTTATGTTGCTTTGGGCTCTAAGCCTTAGCCCTACATATCTGAATATGTGAGCTTACTCTAGTGCTGCCACAGGTTATCACCTGTCTCTGAGATAGCAGGCTGCGATTAGCCTCTATCTAAGTGCGTGGTGTTTTATTGTACTCCCCGGTTATGGTTTGTGTTTCACTGAGTGCATCACCTGTTGGATTGCACACTCAGGTTGAGTGTTGTGAGTCTTATTCTGTCTAGAATAATTATGGTCTCTTTAGCTCCCTGTTGATCTTGACCACAGCAACTGTTTTCCATTTACTGTTGAGATTGTTGGCTCTTTAGTTAAATAGCCTCTCTTCCAAGTGCAGCTGTTGTCTTGGACGCTGTTGGTTTACGATCACGAGTTTGCTCACGTATCTTAGCACTGCCTCAGGCTTATGCGCATGTTTGTTTAAGGTGGTAGGCCTTGCGGGCCTCCCTTAAACCATAGTAGCATATGTTTTCTGTACCATGTACATTTGCCTGTTGGAATGTGTAGGCTTAGCTCAGGTTGTGTAGCTAGTTACACACAACCAGCTTGTTGGGTCTAGAGCTGGTCCCCTTTGAGCTTGGTCCCTATTTATGACCACTGGCTGGCGCCACATGGTGTTAAAAGCAGTAGGCCCTGCCAGGCCTCCTTTTTAGTTTTCATGTTGGCACAGTTGGGTTGGTTATATTTGGCACTCATTGCATGGTTGAGTCTTGAGTTTACTGACTTACACCACCATCGGCCACGCCCACCTCTGTAAGAATAGGCCCTAGGTCAGGCCTCTCATAAGTGCTGTGGCGGAATGTGTACTCCTCTTATCCAAGTGTTAGTTGTCTTATTGAGTACTTGGCCTACTGGCTGGTTTAGTCATGAAGTTACCATTGGCTGCTGCCATATGTTCATAAAGGTTGAAGGCCCCACTAGGGCCTCCTTTCAGTTTGCATGTTGGCACAGTTTTGCGTTGGTTTCTATGTGACTCATCACCATGGATGGGTCGTGATTGCCACTAGCTGACGCCACGTGTTTATGAGTCGTAGGCCTTTTAGGCCTCCTTTGTATCATGCTGGAGCTTGGCTTTGTACTCCTCTCACTTAGAGAGTAAAAGGTGCTTTTACCGAGTACATTTTCTGAGTGGCTGGCCTCTCAGGGTAAGTTCTTGTGTTAAAACCAGCTGTTCGTTCGGTTTTATGCATTTACTTCCTTGAGCTTGGTCTCCTTTAGCTCTAGTTGAGCTAAGTAGTTACCTTGTTTTTTACTCGGTTCTATTCTTGCTCCTAGAACTTTAGTGGCCGCTAGCTGACGCCGCGTGTGACGGGTAGGCCCTCGGGGCCTCCTTTGGGAACATGCTGGCTTGTACCTTTTGTGTTTTCTTTGATATTTTTTACTGAAGACAGTAAAAGGGATTTATGTCGCTGGCTGGCCAGGGCTCCGGCTGACTCTTTAACCTCCTTTGTAGTCGGTTTGTTCTGCCTGGAGCTTGATAACACTGCCACGAGCTGATGCCACGTGTCTGCTGAGGTTATAGGCCCACAGGGCCTTCTTTAGCGCGTGATGGCGTACGCTGTACTCCTCTTATTTTAAGGGTAAAAGGTTCTTTACCGAGTACACTGCTCGCTGGATTGTGTTGGGATGGACTGTTCGTGGGCACCCACAGTGACTTAATTGCATGGTTGGTCGTGCGCTCAGCATGTTTGTTTTCAGGCGAGTGGCTTTGTGGGCCACCCTGAAATACCACCATGCGATTTATGTCTCTGGTGTGATTTTTAGTTCTTCTTTTAGAACTTCAGTTATGTTGTAGGCCCTTTTTCCGGCCTCCATAACTATGTGCCTACAGTATGGTCTATCTGTTAGGTTGAGCTTCGTACTTCCCTTTGGGTTGACTTTGTAATTGTGCTTAGCTCCCTAAGCTGGTCATTGGTTGTAGACTTCGATGAAGTCTCCCGTTGAGACCAGCCCCCAGGCTGGTTTGTGCTCCCCTGTACCAGGGTTTTTCTAGCGCACAGCCTCCTCAAGTGCATTAGTCAGACACTGAGTAGATCCCAGGATGAGCGGATTTTACTCCCCTCAATACGAGGGTTTATAGCACTCAGCTGAGTTCTACTCTCCGGGATGCCCATCTCTGCGCGTGGGTTTGAGTTGCTTACTGCTCTTTCGCAGTCGCTCTTACTTGCTCTCTTCTCTGAAGAATGTGTTATGGAGATTCTGTGTAACAGACAGGGCTGGCCCAAACTAAATTTGGCCTTCGCCAAGTTTAGTACGGCTTCCCTGGTGGCGCTGAGGGTGACTTTGTTCCCCTCTAGTGACTGGCCGGGGTTCCCTTTGGTTTCCTGGCCACATTCCCTTTAAGGGACCACTTTCCACGGAATGCTGGTCCCAGATGCCCTGAGCAGCCTTGGAAGGCTTTCTGCGGAAGGCCTCCTTTAGGCTCAGCTTGGGCTGTTGGCCGTAGGGAATGCTGTCACTGACAGCCTTGCGTGACCCGAGGGGAGTTGCTCCCGGCGTTTCTCTGGAAACTGCTGGACGTTTGTCTAGTCATTTGGCATGCACTCTCCTTAGCATGGCGGCGTGGGTATATCGTTCCCCATAGCGGTAAACGCAGAGTTGAGTTCCCTTTCGAAAGGGAACGTCTCAGGTTACGTATGTAACCATGGTTCCCTGAGAACAGGGAACGAGACTCTGCGTTCCTGGGCCATGCTTCGGGCTGCCTGCTGGACAGTCCCTCAAGACGAGTAGGTGTTGACTGCTTCCTCGGGCGCCCCCTTTATACTTCCGGGTTCGCGCCATGATGACGTCATAGGCTGTCGCCGGCCAATAGGATTGGAGTTATGTGATTCTTTGGCATTTCGGACACCTGTCACGTGGGACGGTTCCCCATAGCGGTAAACGCAGAGTCTCGTTCCCTGTTCTCAGGGAACCATGGTTACATACGTAACCTGAGACGTTTTCTGTCTGTCTGTATGTCTGTCTATCTATCTATCTATCTATCTATCTATCTATCTATCTGTCTGTCTGTCTGTCTGTCTGTCCTATCTATCTATCTATCTATCTATCTATCTATCTATCTATCTATCTGTCTGTCTGTCTGTCTGTCTGTCCTATCTGTCTGTCTGTCTGTCCTATCTGTCTGTCTGTCTGTCCTATCATCTATCTATCTATCTATCTATCTATCTATCTATCTATCTATCTATCTGTCTATCTATCTATCTATCTATCTATCTATCTATCTATCTATCTATCTATCTATCTATCTGTCTGTCTGTCTGTCTGTCTGTCTGTCCTATCTGTCTGTCTGTCTGTCTGTCCTATCTGTCTGTCTGTCTGTCTGTCTGTCCTATCATCTATCTATCTATCTATCTATCTATCTATCTATCTGTCTGTCTGTCTGTCTGTCTGTCCTATCTGTCTGTCTGTCTGTCTGTCTGTCTGTCCTATCTATCTATCTATCTATCTATCTATCTATCTATCTATCGTTCTATCAATCGTTCTATCTATCTAGCTATCGGGCATCCATCCATCATCCATCCATCCATCCATCCATCCATCGTTTGTTCTGTCTTCTAGAAAGACAGATATATAGAGTATATGTAGTTAAGACTCATTTTGGCTGCGTGAGAGAAATTGTAATATTGTGCAAAATTAAATAATTGTCTGTTACTGTACTGAAGCTTTTTTCTATCCACTATTATAGAAAAGTTAGATGCGTAAACCAAAAGTAAATTTTCAGTTAAATTCAAGTTTATTTGTATTTGCTTTTTCTTTTCTTTTCTTTTTTTACAATAACTTTAAGTTTTACAGTTGACTTTGATAGTCCCAAAATACACTACTTTTTTTTCCTCAGAGTTTTCCCCTAGAACTCTCTAGACCCCAGTTTGAAAGCTTGTGAGCTAGATATTATAGCTGGCAAATCCCTGGCTCTCTTTGAGGGTCTATCCCTGTAGCAGCTGCAACAGACAGTGTCTACAGAAAGCACAGTAAGGTGAAGACATTACAGATGTACCTGCAGGGGCACAGACATATTGTGTGTGTGTGTGTGTGTGTGTGTGTGTGTGTGTGTGTGTGTGTGTGTGTGAGCTCCTGACATGTCGATCTCTCCGGCTATGAAACCCTTGAGTCTCTCAAACCCTTCCCCTGCAATGAGACCCCTCTCCTCTCCTCTGCTCTTTTCTTTCCTCATCTCATTTTCCTCCCCTTCACCAGGCCAGTCAGAGGTGTATCCAGTCAAGTCGAAAGAATGAAAATTTTTCCTCGTTGCCCACTCATCTTTATAAGCAGCAAGTAGCAGAGCATGTATGTGTGTGTTTGTGTGTGTATACACCGCTCACGCTGTGGCCTACCTCCTCAGTCCATTCAGCAAACACAGAGCACTTGTAGACATTACCTTAGTAATGACACACAGGGCATGTTTGTGTGCGTATGTGAGGGCCAACATCTGGAACTCCGTGAGAGCATGTAGATGAAATATAACCTGCTGAGTTATCCGAGTGGAAAGCACTGTAATGGTGTGTGTCCATTAGCTGGACTCTGCGTGATGTATCTCTTGGTGCCTGCGGTACCATTCCTGCTGGGCCAGACCCATCGCATTTGGCTCAAAAATTACATTTCAGACTCCATCCATCTGTGTACTTCCTGTCAGTGCTCCTAAACAAATTACAGATGCATTTCCTTTCTTGTTCAGCGTTGAAAACCACAAACTTTTGAATTAAATAAACACGTGTTTGAATGGATGAGTGGATGAGTTAACGTTCAGAGATTGCTAGATAAATTTCTGATAACTAACGAGATGCTCGACAGTCGTTCCTTTCATCCTCGCGTCGCCGCGGAGTGAATTTAGCTAGATTAGTTTGACGTGAGTGCTGCAATTTGCGAGGAACATGATGTCTATGGATCCTAGGCAGATGAGGCCAATTAACCCGATCTAATCAAATTGTTACATCTGGGGATGGAAATGCAGACTGTTGTTGCTGGGTGGGCTGTCATCGTAAAGGTCGCTTTTGACATAACTGTAGCATGTTTGCAGTGAGCGGGCTTATTGCTCCCTTGGGCGCTTACGGTAGTTCATTTCAGTCCTGTGAGGTTATAATTTGCCACATGTGACTCTACCAGCAGATTTTTTCAGACGCTCAAATTGATATGCAAAAGCTAAAGTTAATTCAGTTTGAGAGCCAAGTGCGCCATGACATGATGAGTGGAAATATCTTAACACATATGACTTCAAACTAAGATACAAATATCAGGCAAGAAGTGTTATATATGGCTGGTGATACACAGAGAATAAATGAGAATGGATTGGGAGGTGTGTGTGTCTACATATATAAATATATATATATATATATATATAATTTTAATTGCAGTCTTTTAAAAAGGCATCTGAAATAATAAACTAAGTGCAATGTAGTGTTTTCAAAATATTGATTTTTCTGAAATATCTGAAAAGCTTATAATACTCATTTTTCACAGAATAGATACACAATACCAGCTGCGCTTTCACGCTTTCTCACTCTCATCTCGGCGACAGCGAGTTGACACACGAACCCGCCTGTCCTCACTCACTCATTTCATTTGCTCCGGATGAATATTTTTGGTGTTACAGAGCTTGAATTTTGGCATGGGATTGTGCGTATTGCACATAATTTTACTCATTCCTGCAGATTTTGTGCTCACACCCAAAGTGTGCGAACATCAAACCACCTCTTAGTATTAAACTGAGGTTTTTTTCACTGTTTTATTTTTTTTTTTTTACGCGAGTATTCACGTGAGCACAGTCAGTTATGTTGTAAGTGAATGTAAACAGTTGAGAAAGAAAACACGTGTAAAGGTGTAGAGGTGTAATGGATCCATGCGTCAGGTCTTAAAGTGACAGCAGCCTAATATACCTGCTGCCAAATTATGAAATAATATAAAAAATATCTTCATGGCAGTTTTTCCCCCATGGTATCGATGTCAAAATTGTGACCAGTGAAAATGCTGAGTGGCTAGTAACTTTGGAAAACCACTAGCCATATATATGTGACCCGTGCTGGCGAAATGAGTCGCAATGAGCAAACTTTTCACATTCTCTATTAATAAAAACTTCAAAATGATGTATGATTTGTTGGAATCTGACAAAAAATGACTGAGCTACACCTCAGCAATGTCAATTTTGAGAAAAATCGAGTTAAAATTTTCTGAAGGCTCCAAAACAAAATCACCTAGCAACCAAACCTTTAAAATCCCTGGTAATACCACCAAATTTGGCACAAACCAAGTCAAAACCCAATATCTATAGGAAAAAATATATATGTATTTCAACTATTTTTTCATGATTCCACAATTGTTTGATTAACATTAATGAAACAGACAGCCTATATATTAAGACCTACTGTATCATATGGTTACACATCAGATGTTTTTCCCCAGTAGTTAACCAAACGTGCACTCAAGACATAACAGATAATGTTTGCATGAATACTTGGCAAGACAGATTTTTTGAAATACTGTAATTATGTGTATATGTGTATATCAGGATCATGGCGTCTTTGTGTGCGTGCTTCGGATCTGTCAGTCAGCGTGAGTAAGATCGTTTTGTTTATATCAGCATGAGTTTGAAAGTCACATTTCATTGATTCAGACTCATGCCATCAAGAATTCGCTAATGAATATTCTCAAAGTTGGAATGCTGCACTTTACAACAATACCAAACTTGTTCCGAGGGTCCAGAAACGAGCAGAGAAAAACAGCATTTTTCATGGTCAAAGGAAAGGTACTCCTCTCAGAAAACGTACAAATAAAGATACTTTTAGATGTTTAATTGCTATTTGGAGCATTGGGATCGCTAGACAAGGGCTTAATGAATTCATTTTTGTGAAAACCTCAAATTTGACCAAAATTGACATTTTTTACTTGTTTTGCCTGTAGTTTGAAATTAGCTTGTGCGCATTCTGACTCATTTTGCCAGCACGGGTCACATATATATATATATATATTTTACATATATATATATATATATACTCTATGTCAGAATGCCGAACCAGTACTATTTGTTTTAGATCCTACATGTGGGATTTTTTTTTTTTTTTGGAAGCTGTATTGCTTGAGAAAACCTCTACATTCCCTTGTACATGCAACTTTTAAATATTAACAAGATCACACAAACTTTGATTGTTCTTCCACATCCAAATGTTTTCATAGGAGTTCATTTTTTCCTACAATTCAACTCCTACAATTTCAAATAAGTTGGTGATAGAGGACTTTCTTCATGCACATTTCGTGCTGGCCGCTCTCTCCAATCTCTTATTCTTCTCTCCCTGGAAATAGATTCTGTCCCGAGGAACGGTGAGAGGAGGAGACCCATAAAGAATGAAATATTAATTCTCTTGATGCCCATGACCTTGTTCGGTCGCCAGCGCCGCATTTTATTGTGGGAAATGGGGAGATAGTAAAAGCAATAGATGTTGAAGAGTTTTCCCCTTGTCCTGCGATAAATGAAATGTGTGACTTTTTGACACCTCAGTTCTGAGGCTTCGAGACGCAATATTGAAGAAAGAGAAGGCTGTGGATATTTTAGAAGAAATCAACATGAAGGCACTTCCTCCTTTTATTTAACTCGATAGCTTTGGATGGAATCCCATGTGGCGCATCTGTAAGTGTTTGTGTATGCGAGAGCATGTGTGTCACATTCACCCTGTGAAGGACAGATGTGATCAATAGAGATTATTAATGTTTCATGAGTGTTGCCACATGTATGCGTGCTTGTGTAGTACTTTGGTTCTTGGGGCGTTGCGAAGCCACAGGTTCATGGAGTCATTGCCATTTGTTGAACCCTTCGTCCATCATTTCTCTCTTCCTGTCATTGTCTTTCTCTCTCCCTTCCCCCTCTATCTCCCTTTCTCATATTCCCCTGTCAGAATTGCATCTCTCCCCCTCCTCCTCCTTTTCTCCTCTATTTTACCTCTGGTTGTGTACTGAAAGATGAACTCCAGCCGTTTGGAGACATCATAAGGTCACCCGCAATTTAAGACACAAAATCCATACGAGCAAGTGATGTAAGCCGCGAGCCCCTCTATCTCTCCAAAGTACAACAGCTGTTTGTTCTCATTTTGTTTACACAATGCTGCTACAAGGTAAACATTCAACTGCAGTACATTGTCCTTCTACAGCTATGTGCAAAACTGCATTCAATTATAGTCTGAGTTGTGTTTTTTCTGGTTTTATAGAGTTTTTTTGTGGATTTCAGTCTATTTATGCTATCTTTGAAGTCATTCTAGTGTACTCTTTTACAAGTAGACTGGGGCTATATGTAACTCTTTTTTACTTCAAGTAAAAGATTTGAGTAAAAAGTATTTTATTGTATATTATTTTATTTTATTGTATATAAGTTTATTATTGCTGACTACTAAAACACACTTCATTGCACACACACTGACCTTTTTCTATTGGGGTATGTTTTCACACTATATGGGGCAAGTTGTCACAATAAAACTTGACATGAAAGAGTTTGTTTTAGTTATGTTAAAATAATTAAGACATGCAAAACTATTAATGAAACCACAAAATATAATAAATATAGAATATCAGACCTTTTTTTGCCAACAAATATTGTAGTTAATAAATTGTATAATTCACATGTGACAACCTGCCCTGGCCTGGTATTTATGGAAAATACCCTTGTCCAGAGAACACAGTTCAACTTTTCGGTTAAAATCAGTATGTGACTCTAGCCAGACTGTGTGCTAGTGTGGTTTTCATTGTGTTTACTTGTTGCCCAACAGCTATTACAAAAATATTATTATATTGGATTTTTTGAGGACTGAATTTATAAAACCTAATCTAGTTTATTTAATTTAGTTTAAAATGGTCATACAAAACCACTGCTAGAGAAAACACATTTTTCTAAATTCTTGACCTTATAGCCCTTATGATGACTTCCCTGTGTGACAACCAGTGTTATTTTAGTTTTATTTATATACTGTAATGATATTTATTCATATTTTAAATTAGCTCTCATTTTAAGTTAAGTTTTAGTAGTTTTATGTTTGCCATTTTTATAATTCATGTATGTATACACACACACACACACACACATACATGTATATATATATATATATATATAGTTTTAATTTGTTTTACAGTTTTAACTGTAAAACGTAAACTTATTTTTAAGTTAGGCCAAAGCAGTATTTCTAATTTTCAATTAAATTCAAGTTTTTCATCTAATACGTCTCAGTCATCTATATTAGAATATTTGTTTTTCATCTAATATTTTTATTTTATTTTAATTTATTTCAGCCTTATTTTAATTACCAAAAATATTAACACTGATGACAGCTAGCCTCCCCTCTATGCATTTGAAATTTTCAGTCTTCATCTAGTGGGAAACGGACCAAAAGTATTCATAAGTCATCTTGTACTTAGGGGTATATACCTTTTTTTGTCCAATCAAATGCTTTTTAATGAGAGTGCCCCTCCCACTATTACCACCTACAACAGACTAAGGCCCCGTTTACACTAGCGTGTTTTCGTTTTAAAATGGCGTTTTAAAATGAAAACGCTTCTCATCTACACTGGCGTTTCCACAGTGTTTCAGGAACAATCTCCGTCTACACTACATGCATGTCACATGACCGCTTATGCACACTGGGTATGTGCGTACAAGTTGCCTCTTGTGCATGTAGGCAGCTGCAGTATTAAAAAAAAAAACAGGTTAAATGCACAATGGCTGCTAAAAATTACAACAAAGCCAGCAAAGATTGCAGTTCAGTCTCCATGTTATTGTTTACACGGTCGTCAAGGATACACAAAACGCAAAATCGTTTCAAAAGTCTCCTTTTTGGTCTGTTTACACTGAAATGCAACCCCGGTGTTTTCAAATTAAAACAAGCTCTGCAGCGTTTTCGAAAGACCCTTGAAAACACTGGAGTAGTGTAAAACGACAGGTGTAACCGTAGCAAAGTTTTGCGTTTTAAAATGAAACTGCACTAGTGTAAATGCGGCCTAACAATTGCAAGTAGCTAATCATGCTCCCTAATAGAAGCGTAAAGCCTATTTGCTGAAGCATATTGAAGGGCTGGTTAAAAAAGGGGACCAGCCCTTCAATATGTCATAGCTAAACTTCCTGTTTCAGTAGGAAATGTCGAAAACACTTTTCAAGCCATTTCATATGGTAAAAGTTTTGCTTGATCTAGCTTAGCATTTTCTTGTAGACAGAACAGAAAAATTCTATTTCATTCCACACAGCCTTTTCTTTGTTTACTTCTAGCTGTTAGCAACACTCCCTTCGTTAGCATAGCAGTTAGCCTTGTGATAGTTCAGCACCACTGAGCAAACTGTCTGTTGCATTTTAATCTATTTTTTTGTTTTGTTTACAAGGCAGTGTTTTTCAGATATTGTGCCTGTTGCGAGTGACAGCTAACTTTAGCCTTCATCTTTTCTTTCTTTTCTCAACAGTAATTAGCAGGTTTCAGGCCAGTTTCAGACGGGTAGTTGTGATGGCAGGCAGTGTGCCCGGGCGGGGTGGCAGTGTGCCTGGAGAGGGCTGCTCGGGGGAGGAAGCCGCTCTCTGATGTTTACTTTTGCTTTTTGCGGCTTGTATTAGGTTTGTTTAGCATAGCAGGATGGTTAAAAGTGGGGCAGCGGGGTTTGATGAGCCGCAGCACATCAAATTAGCATCAGGAGCAATCAGCGATCAGGAGAGATGCGTTGGTGTGTCTCGGGGTGAAACACAAACACACACATACATACTCGCGCTTACATTAATGTGTTTGACAGGTCTTATCCTACACACACCAGACTTTCACACTGTACATAACCCAATCTGATGTTTTGAAACCATTGTGACAGTGAGAATATCACAGGCAGTTTTCATATTCTTCATTTTGCAATACATAGTCTTGTTTATCAACTACTTTATGTATTATTTTATATACTTTAATACATTTTGTTGGCTATTTAATGTGTTGTGACATCTAGAGCCATCTTCAATGGACGTTTTTCATAGTAGATGCCATATTTAATTTGATGTGAATGAAAACAAGGGCTGTGTGGAATAGACTCACAGTCTAATCTAATATTCACAACTTAATGTTTCTGCAGCTTCAGACACTTTCATGTCACAGTATTATTTATTTTATATATATATATATATATATATATATTATTATTATTATTATTAAAACTCTTTTCTTTAAAGGCTAAAACTGTATTGGAAACTTTTTATTATGCCTTCGTTACAGTTCAAATTACACTTTTGTATAGATTTTATTGTTACCCTTGTTCTGAAGCCAGCCTTTAAATCATAAACAATAAGAATCTGCCATTAAATTATGATTTGTTATTTGAATCGTAATGTGATGATTCATATTTCATTACATTATGATTCATTGTTTTCACATTATGAATCATTATTTGATTGGTTTTTACATGTTGACTACATTGATTAAAAAACAAGAAATAATCATGAAACACAATATGTTGTCATTTATTTATTTATTTATTTATTCATTCATTCAAAAATTAAGATTGTCCCATCATTTCCACCACAGTGCCCCTTTTATTTTATTAAAAAAAAAAAAAAAAAAAAAAAATCTACAATGAGTGTACTTGTTTACTAAAGAGAGAATGCTGTCAGTGAGGAGCTTGAGATGAAATATGAGACATGATGTGTGAAGAAACAAAGAAAAATCAAGGTAAATATCAGTTGAGCAGTATATGTGCATCATTTCCGGTCAAGCTGTAATTTTGTCAAATTATGCAGATTGTGTGAAAATATTATTTAATTGTGTAAATGTCTATTTAGGAAACATGAAATGTTAGTTATAAGATTAGCACTAGCACTTAGAAGCTGGTCATTTTATTCCAAAAAATGTTAGTCATCTTCACCACAGAATGTTATTAAACACAATGCGGAATGGGAGATTAGGTGAAAATGGTAGGAATTTTCAGTAATTTCAGGGTGGTGGTTGCTAGGGTGTTGTTAAGGGGTTGCTAAGGAGTTGTTTACTATCTCAAGTCCCATCCTCAAGTCTATTTGATGTTCAGTTTGGAGCTTTGTAAAGTAAAAACGTAATAGCAATGTTTACCTCATTGTTAGCTTTAGCAATTAGCATTAAATGGGCTATACTTCTACCACTCACAGCCTTTTTTTCTTACTAAGGCTCATTATTGTGTGATATTGTGGTGCTGGAAGAATTATAATTCCTTGTTTTTCTTCTTACTAGTCTGATTTAAGAAGAATTGACTCGACTTGACTTTGATATAGAGGTGTAACTAAGCACAGTTCGATTGTCTCTCCAGCACAGTTGCTTTTGCATTCTAAACTGTCATTTGGGATGCATTGTAGCGACCGCTTTCCCTTTGGGTGAGAGCGAGAGCAGTTTATCTAAGAAGCAGGAAGATTACGCAGAGGAAAATCTCTCTTTCTCTCTCTCTGTCTTTTCCTGAATCACCGCATTCTGTGCCTAGAGGGAGCAGAGGAGCCGAGAAACAGTGAATGAGATAATTGTCCCTCTTAATTGAATCCCAGGAGCATTTAAAACTCAGAAGATGATCGGAATCAAATAGTAAAGTTTCCAGCAGATTTTGTCGACGCTCCCTCGATGTTGCGCGTCATGTATTTTGCGGAGCGGCTGCTGTTTTCAACACTTCCCTCTCGTTTCTTTCTGTCAGAATGATACTCTCCTCTCTCCACCTCCATTCTTCTCTGAACAACAAGTGTGCCTGGTCTCAGCGCATACAGCTTTTTTTCTTCCTCCAATATTTTTCTTCACACTCTTTGTCTCCCTTCCCCCTTGTTCCTGGTTTTCTCTCCTCTGGTCTCAGGCTTAATTAGGGAGATGCCTGCCTGATCAATAGGACTCCCTCTGGGGAGAATGAGTGGGTACGGCCGTGGTGTATGTGTAAAGGGGATGAAGATTGGAAAGAGGGCAGGGACAATGCACCATAGGGACAGACAACAAGCTAGTGTGCACCGGTCTCTCTTTGTAATCTGCCCACTCAGAAGCAACACACACATGCACAAACACACTCGCTGTGCTATTTTCTCCGAGCATCCCGCCTGCAAATGATCCCCTTAATCGGGAGCTCTCCGCTGAGGCCAGGTGCGGAATGCAAAGCAAACGGGAGATGCTTCTTGTGACAGCGCCGAGCAATTTACTGGGTTCCTTTTACAGCACTCTGCAGGTATCTCACACTACAGCTGCCTCCACAAAGACCTGCTGGACAGGAGCTACAGAGTGTGTTTGAGAGAAAATACACTCACATACACTTTTATTGAAGCCTTACAGATGCTTTGATCACAACCATTGAGAAAATTGCTGTGCTGCAAAAAAAGCCAATATCTTTTTTTTTTTTTTTTTTGTCTTTGACAGTAAGAATATCTGAACACCCTGAGAATACAGAGCTGTCAACATCAGGATAAAACTTTTTTGGGATGGGCTTGGCGATTTTCACCTGGCAGAAGATGAAATGGGTGAAAAATATCCATAGACTTATATTGAAGATGGAACATGAGGCATAGATGGACCAGAATATCATAGTAGTGATGCTCAGTTTTTTCACGCTTCTTTTTGGAACTACAAAAATGTTTGCTGTAACTTCAAAATGAGGAAAAACACAATTTAACAAAGCATTTTTTTCCTTCTGTGCAATAAACCACTAAACCAGCATATTAGAATGATTTCTGAAGGAACATGTGACACTGAAGACTGGAGTAATGATATAATAATATATCACAGTATTACTATTTTTGCTGTTTTGATCAAACCCGTAACACTTTTGTTCATCTTGGGAACACAAATGGAGATCCTTTTAATGAAATCTGAGAGCTTTCTGTCGCTCCATTGATAGCCTACACAACTGACACTTTGAGGCTTCAAAAAGTTCATAAATAGATCTTAAAATCTCTCATGCTCCTCTTACTCTTTTGGTGGGCAATTTTTACTTTGGCCATTAAAGTCCCCCTGTAGTCAATAACTGTATACCTTAAAACTCATCTTTGATCACCAAAATGACATATTTAAAAGTTTTTTTCCTGTGAAAAAGAATTATTCATGCCTTAAAATAACTTGAATGTAACTCTACACCCTTGGCTCATTTAGTATATGCGGAAGCATGAATATGTAAATTAGCCCCGCCTCCACTCACTTGCACCAGCTCAGAGATCCACTCGGTCAACTTTACAGTAGTAAATGCAGCACAATGGCAAGTGGAAATACTGGTTCAATTCAGCCATATATGTTTGAACCAGAAATTGATTTAGAAGAAGAAGTGGAAGAGTGAATTATACAGGGTCGTCTACAAAGTCGATGTATCAGAATGGTAATACGTTTTATGTATCGCTCTCTACAATGTCGGACACATAACAGTAATTAATATGATTAGCCTTTTGCTTGACTACGTTATGAAACAGCTAATAGTGTGTTGCTAATGTTACACAAATCATGTTACCGTTCATGATCTCAGACAGCTGCCTTCTAAAAATCAGCAACCTTAGAAACGCTTTGAACAACTTAGAACGTCAGTGAAGAAAGGTATATAGTTCATCATAACATCATAATATACATCATATACATAATTCACCCGCTATATTGCTAAATGTATCCGGTTTTTCATATCAACAGGAAAATATTCCGGGATAACCTGGCTTCTCTTGAGACTCCCCTGCTTTGCAGCATAGTTAATGATATGCTAAAGCCCTGCCGCATGTTGACGGGATTGGTTACAAGGTAGTTTGTGACATAAGAAACACTGGCAATTTCAAACCGCGTTTTTTTACTGCAGTTTTAAGCCGAAAAATACTCAGCAATGGTGTTGACTTATGAAATTGCACATGGTTTGTCTTAAAGCATATTAAAAACACCACATAAACATATGAACAACATTAAAAACTTGATTTTCACCACAGGGAGTCTTTAAGTAGCCACCTAGCAACTGCATAGCAACACCTTGGCAACCATCCAGAATAATCTAGCTTTTTAAGAGTTTTTATTTTCACAGGCAAACATCCATTACATTTTCTTTAAGAAAATTTAGTTTACCTTCACGAAATGTACCTGAATAGACCTCAGTAAGATTAATGCTTAATAACAACAAGGCCAGCTTTTGTTCATATTCTTCACTTTAATAGTCCCAGGTAAAGAGAAAACAGCTTGTAAATTAAAATCACACTGAGAGTCAAAAGTCCATTGAGGAGAAGTGAACAAATGAAGCTAATTTGTTCCACAGGCAAGAGCGTCAAATCTGTTTGCTAACAATGCAGGGGTCTGCAGTCCGATTTGGCAGGAATGCAAAGCTCGTTTTGGTCCGACGCCGTTTCCCGCAGCAACGCTCACTTCCTCCCAATCACCCCAGACTTTCCAGCCCAACCATCCCTCCTCTCCATCCCCTAAAATCTGGCTTTGACAACACACACACACACACACGCACCAGATCTGCTGTTTGCACTGGACTTTAATGAAAAACAATGGACACTGATGCAAAAATGTGTCACAGTTAGTGAGAGAGCAAGCGAGAGAGGCATACTTTATCATTTGCAGCCTGTCCGATTAGTGCCAAGTATGCAAATAAATATTAACTGGCCATTTTAAGACTGTTTGTTGGAAGCCCAACGGACATGAGCTTCTGCTCCCTTCAAAGGCTCCAGAGATCCAATCAGTCCCATCTGTCTTATTAAGCTCCTAAATATAACTGCCGCAGCTCAGTTTGTTAGGTGTGCTGCACCAGAGGAAGGAGGGTATTTTTGCAGTTATCTCTCTCTCTCTCTCTTGCCCCCTCCCTCCACCTCCCTTTTCTCTGGCTGATAATTAAGACTCATGGAGGAAAACAGGTTTTACTGGGTTATGGGTTGACTCAGGTGTTTTTCTTTTATTTTTAACACTCGTCTCCTGCGCGTGTCTCTCTGTGTATGTTTGACGCTGATATCTCTGTGTACGTGTGGGTGCATAGCGAGTTCCTTTGTCTCTGTGCGCTGTAAACCCTCTGAGGACTGATTACCAAATTGCCCCGCAGCAGTACGACAGGAGGTTGTGTGTGCGTGTTTGTGTGGTGGGATATTGTTTGTGGTATTAATGAGTTACATATAACTGTGCCAGGAGTATTGGGCATTGCCAGAATTCCTCGCTCTTAGCGACTGTTGCTGTAAACCTCTGGGGTTCGGAGGGGAGGCGAGAATAACACATTAATTAAAGGTTTTTATCTTAATTTGTTTCTTAACCTTTTCATTTAAATGCAGCCGGAATGATTCCAACTGCCCCTTATGAAGCCTTTAAGTCTGTTGAACTTCATAATGTTGTCATTTTTTGTTAGCGAAATCTGTATTCACCCCTCATCCCGTCTGTTAGATTAGATCTCAGCTAGCATGATTATATTTGTTGATTTTTGAGCAAAGTCTTCTGGGAAGCAGACATGCTATCCAATAATTGCTACCTTGCAGCGCTCTGAGAACCATTAGCGTTTGTCGCTATGTTAGCTGTTTGAAAGCAGTTTTCATTTTAAGCCAGGTGACCAGGCCTGTCAAATGAAGTGTGCCCTTGTTTTATGAGTGACATTGAGGAATTAAGGTAATGTCAGCTTTAATCCGCTCTTCAATATTTAACTTTGAAGATGATTACACTTGCGGCACTGTTATAATATTTAAATGTCACATCTGTATTCACGTTTCGTAGCAGTGCGGTAGTCACAAAGCAACAGTTAGCACACCTATTTTCAGGTCTTTTGAGTCTTGTTTGTCCTGATGTATATGCATATGTAAGTAGACTGGTGAGTGTTTACATCTCTTGTGTCTAATACAAAAAACATCCCTCTCATATTGGCAGTTGCATTTGAATCTGATTTGACTAATGATGCTTGCAGCTATGCTAACCCAGAGGAACACCGCTGTGCATACTAACTCTGTGAACGCTAAAATTCACACTAAACAAATCTGTTTCTATAATAAACCAAAACACCAGCTCATTTCAAGGACTGTGAGATGTTTTCTCAGCTCTTAAAGCCAACATGCAATAAAATTGACTTTTTAAAATAAACATTCATGGTCTTAAGGCCTGTTCACACCAAGAATGATAACTATGTTAGCGTCCACACCAGCGAACAAAATCGTTCTGTTTATTCTAAGCAGGCTGCAGTTTTGTTGTCTGCCACTTTAAATGCTCAAACTCATTCAAGCAAGATGGATTCTGATTGGCTGCCATTGTTTTATCATTCATCAGAAAATCATTCTAAAAGTGATTCCAAAGATATGTTATAGCAAAGACTATAGATATAGAAAGACTGTTCACTCCTATTAGTTATGAATGGGAGAAACTGCAATGCGCAATATAGTAAAAGAGCCAATCGCTCATTGATAAAGTCATTGCGTCACTGCAGCTGCCGTTAGAGGCTCCGGTTCCCATAGAAACCTGAGACTCGCGCTTAGGACTGCACATGCGCATTGACTCGTCTAGCCTGAAAAATATGTTTTTTTAACGCTAGCTGCATCTCATTTTGGAGGCTGCGTCCTCCGGAGGTCGCATTTGAAGGTTGCATACGTCATCGTGGCGGTCTCATTTAAGAAAAGTAACCGTTAGATTGCAAAGTAAGAAAGAAATTACAGTATTTTACATCTCATGAGGAATAACAGTCCATTTTATTACGGTTATTTTTCTTAAATATGACGTATGCAACCTTCAAATGCGACCTCCGGAGGATGCAGCCTCCGAAATGAGATGCAGCGGCTATTTGAGCATAAGAAACAGCATTTATAGGACAGTTCATGTTAGATTTTGTTGCTGATTTGAAATATGTTATTTAATTGTGAGTTCGGCAAGCAGTTTTTGAGATTTCAGGATTCCCCCATTCAAATAGATAGGACTTAGTCTTGAATGCCCGAAATAGCTGCCCTGAGGTGTTGCAAATATGGCCGCCGAGTGAACAGACTTTCCTTGAAAGGGACTTTGGTTATAGTTATGGTGTGGACTGCTATTCTGTTACATTTATAATGATTTTTAGAACTATATCTTTATTGTTATAGTTATCGAATGAGCCTTTATTGTGTACAATTCTTCGATGCATGTTATTATAATTCTTTTTTTGTAAATAATTTCACCAAATGAACAAGTCATTTATATATTTTTAAATATAATATTATAAAGTGTGTGTGTGTGTGTGTGTGTGTATATATATATATATATGTATATATATTCAAAACATTGGTATATATTGTGTATATTTGTATATATTTTTTTTGCTGAAAATCAGTAAGAAGTACAATTTCATGTTGACTTTAAAGGAACACTCCACTTTTTTTGAAAATAGGCTCATTTTCCAACTCCCCTAGAGTTAAACAGTTGAGTTTTACCATTTTCGAATCCATTCAGCCGATCTCCGGGTCTGGCGGTACCACTTTTAGCATAGCTTAGCATAGTTCATTGAATCTGATTAGACCGTTAGCATCTTGCTCAAAAATGACCAAAGAGTTTTGATATTTTTCCTATTTAAAACTTGACTCTTCTGTAGTTACATCGTGTACTAAGACCGATGGAAAATGAAAGTTGCGATTTTCTAGGCCGATATGGCTATGAACTATACTCTCATTCCGGCGTAATAATCAAGGAACTTTGCTGCCGTACCATGGGTGCAGCAGGCGCAATGATATTACGCATCATCTCTCACAAATGTCTCCATGGTTGCAAGGCACGCTCCCTGTGCAAGCAGGGGGTCACAGGCGCTGTGTAATATCATTGCGCCTGCTGCACCCATGGTACGGCAGCAAAGTTCCTTGATTATTACGCCGGAATGAGAGTATAGTTCCTAGCATATTGGCCTAGAAAATCGGAACTTTTCATTTTCCGTCCGTCTTAGTACACGATGTAACTACAGAAGAGTCAAGTTTTAAATAGGAATAAATAATATTAAATATTGAAACTCTTTGGTCATTTTTGAGCGAGATGCTAACGGTCTAATCAGATTCAATGAACTATGCTAAGCTATGCTAAAAGTGGTTCCGCCAGACCCGGAGATCGGCTGAATGGATTCGAAAACGGTAAAACTCAACTGTTTAACTCTAGGGGAGTTGGAAAATGAGCCTATTTTCAAAAAAAGTGGAGTGTTCCTTTAAAGGTGACCTATTATGCCCCTTTTGACAAGACGTAATATAATTCTATGGTGTCCCCAGAATGTGTCTGTGAAGTTTCAGCTCAAAATACCCACAGATCATTTATTATAGCTTGTCAAATTGGCCCGATTTGGGTGTGAGCAAAATCAAGCCGTTTTTGTGGGAGGGTTGCTTTAAATGCAAATGAGCTTGTGCTCCCCGCCCCCAAGCTCGCTCGTCATTCCAATACACTGAGGCATACATAATACAAAAGCTAACAGCAAATATAACTCGCAAAATGGATTACAAACTATTATTGATGCAGCATATAACATAGGTATGGCATGTATTTTGTGGATGTTTGCTAAAATTCGATTCTGAATGAGTTTGATAGCATGATGCACGGCTAACGTGGCTAAAGCTACACACTGTTGGAGAGACTCAATAAGAATGAAGATGCGTTTATGAATTATACAGACTACACGCGTTTTTGGGTTAAAAATGAAAATAACGAAATGGCTCAGGTCTCTGTGAATACAGTAACAAACAATGGAAACTTTAGCCAAATTTAACAGTGACTCATTAGTAACGTGCTAACTAAACACATTCAGGAAGACAATTTGCAAACATCACGAAATAAATATATATGAAATTGGATCAGTTGGTATCGATCCATCTTTGAGAATCAATTTCTGTGCAAATCCTGTGTTTTACTGACGATCGTGTGAAGCATTCTAGTGTTAATGACTTACACATACTGGTATATGAATTTATCTAGCCACATTCCCTTCATAAATAAAATTGCACCACTGCATCCTTAGTGGCTCAGATGTTAGGAGTTTATGGAGACTCAGATGTTTGCTATTATAGCCATTAACAGATCAGTGATAATGTTTACATAGCTGAGACATATCACAAGCTCAGGGACGGTCGTTCTTGAGTGCTGCTGTCCTGCAGAGTTTTGCTCTGACACAGCTCACCTTCCTTCACGTAGCTTTAGTAATCCTGAAGACATTCAAGTGTGTTTGATCAGGGTTGTAGCTAAACTGCGGGACAGCTGCTGCTGCTGCATTCCAGGACCAGTGTTACTTGTCGCTTGCGAAAAAACAATGGCGGTGCCGTGGGTGGAAACATACAGATTCAGGGGGCAGTAATATTATAATAAGATCCCCTTCCTACGTCACAAGGGGAGCGAAATCAGAACGGCTCGATTTGTCTCATGCTTTAAGTCTTTTCACATTAAATGTCAAGTTTTTGTCATTTTCTGAAATGTAATTGTAGAACAATAAAAAAAAATCTACTTAATCTTGTATTTTTGGGGTTAAAGAGTTCATTGACATGAATTGATTCATCTTAAAATCATGTTGCGCAACTCTTTCATTAGAGTATTTAGACTTGATGTGAATAGCAAAATGTTTGCTACCACAGTAAATGCAAGTTTAAATGTGATACGAGATACTGGCGGTGTTTAGGTGTTTTTGGCTTCTTTTTGCTGTGAAAGAAAATCAATCTTTCTCTATTGGAAAGCAACACTTGCCAGTTATTGCCCCAGTTGCACAGTTTAATGTGCTCTCTAATATAGAAGTATTTCTCTTTATGCTCGTGTATGGTATTCAGACATAACAGCCGAAATGGTACAAAGTGACATGACTTATTATTTAAAGAGAAGTGGCTCTAGACATTCTGAGCTGTAAAGGCAAACCATAGCTGCATTATTTAAATGACTGTATATAGGGAATAACATTTATTCAGAAGGGCTGCAGGAGTGATACAAATTGATCTCAGACTTGAATTGCCAACATAAAAGAGAGAAACTGCATGAGGACATTGATTCAATCAAGAAAATCCATTTAAGTTCTCAACATCTATACCTTCGAGAAATTGAGTGTATGAATGCAATCAAAGCAAAGCTTTTTATTCTCAGAATACACTTTAATTCTGGTTTTTACTGTTCAAAAAATGTCTCGAGTGGAGGAAGTTCTTATTTGTGGTTTTATGAGACTATTCGGTTCACCTTTTTTGATGATTGTTATATAAAGAGGTGTCTGTGCAAGGCTGCTGTTCACAGAGCAGGGGTCAAAGGTCAGGACCGGCTAGCTGAGGAAAAAGTAGGGGGTTAAACCGAGACAGCTGCCGGTCTGATATCCGTGTTTTGAGCAGAAGCTCAAGTGATTGACAGGAGCAGGGACAAAAGCAGCCTGTGTGAGGCACGTGTCATGTGACAGAAGGCGTCTGTGTGTGTGTGTGTGTGTGTGTGTGTGTGTGTGTGTGTGTGTGCGTTCCTGGTCCAAACTCGACTCCGTAGTGCATAAGGATTCATGAGGATTCAGCAGCAATGGGAAAAATAATATGCAGTCTGCTCAATTTGGCTGGGATTTAGGGAACATGCAAATGAGCTCGTTAGGCGAGGGCTTTGTTTGTTGTTTATTCATGTGGGTGGGATGGACACTTGTACTGTGTAACCTGCCATCACTAGCTGCCCAGATGGACTAATAGGTTTGGTGACTGTTACACAGCAGAAGAGCATGTTAGTGTTAGTGCATGTGTGTGTGTTTGAATATGTGTGTGTTGATATGAGAGACAGTGACGGGCAGTGTACAGCTGGCCTCGGGCCTTTATCTAAGAAGAAGTCACAAGGGTGAAGAGATGGACAGACAGCTGGGCATCTCAGCTATCCCGTAACGGTGCAAACATGGCACTTCCCATGTGTGGATAGGTCAATCTAAATGCTGATCCATGCAACCTGACATTACACCACACAGCTTTCTCTTGCCCTCCCTGTGTGTCTGATTTTCCTCCATGCATCTTTCACAGCTAGCAGATGTGTTCTAAAATGTTTTCCAAACGTTACATTTTGGTTGTGGGAATGTTAAAATGTCCAGTTCTCATAGTGGGAGTTGAATATTCTTTAATAATGATGAAACGTTCTTATTCTGAGTGCATATTATCACTTGTTCTGGGTGTGAAAAATAGTAAAATAAATAAATAAATACAGTGTGTGTATATATATATATATATACACTGCCCTCCAAAAGTTTGGAAACGCCCTAGAAAAGTGGGGTTTTGGACAATATTGGCTTGAATCCTTTTTAATTTGTAATAATTTTGCACTGATAAGGAACAACACAAACTATAAAAACATATTTTATTACATAAACAGTTTATACATAGAAAAAACTTAAATTTTCGATTCATCAAAATATCCACCATTAGCAGCTGTCTGACCTAAACTGGGTTTTAATTGGTTCATTGTATTCAAAACTTAATTGGCAATCAATTGTTGAAGCTATTAAGGTGTGCTGAGCCAAAAATCTTTTACAAACCTGGGCCAAGTTTAAACCAGTAACCAGGCATCACAGCCGGCAAAGGGGCATGTCTGACTTTGACATGTATATATTGCCATTATTATGTAATCAAAATGAAAATTATTATTGCTGGTCTTCAATGATAATGTCAAGTTACTTTAATGTATTTGCACCAAAAAATGATAAGGATTTATGCTGATATCGTCCAAAACCACACTTTGCCAGGGGTGTTTCCAAACTTTTGGAGGGCAGTGTATATATATTAGATTTTGGTCTCTAGTTTGGGTCTCTGCCCAGGGTTTGCGATTTGTTCACATGGTTCTTTTCTGGTATAACTTTTTCACAATACATTCCATTCTTTATGGATAAAAAAGTCTCAACTGACATTTTAAAGGGTTAGTTCACCCAAAAATGAAATTTCTGTAATTAATTTTCTTACCCTTATGTTGTTCCAAACCCGTAAGACCTTCGTTCATCTTCGGAACACAAATTAAGATATTTTTGATGAAATCCAAGATGGTTTTTTTTTACCTCCCATAGAAAGTAGGGCTGGATGATTATGGCCTAAAATCAAAATCTCGATTAACTGAATTTTACCTCAATTACGATTAATGAATGATTATTTCCCCCCCCCCCCCCCCTCATAATTCACTTTGTACTGTAAATACGCTTGACTATTAAAGGTGGGATATTTTTTTCCTAATAAAAGAGTGCTCTGACATGACCAAGCTCACTTTCAGCAGTTATTTTATCTATGGTTCCTAACATTTCTTACAGATTTCTGCTCGTTGTAAATCAGATACAGATAAATTAGCACAGTACCAGTACATAATAAGAGCGATTGCGTGTGTGAATTAGTCATACCATTCTCTATTAATTGTGAAGCTGTGGGTTCTAAGTAGTTATTTCAAAAGTAGAAAAACATATACTATAACTATAACTTTTGAGTTTCTAAGCTACTTTATTAATATCACAGGACAGTGTTGACAGTTCCTCAACAACCGTCCATACCGGCGTGATGAATACGATCCTCAATTGGATGGAACTGGAATAAATACTTTGAATGTTGCGATCCTATTGGACTTACGATGGCAACCTGAATCGTAACAAAGCACTGTTGGCCAGAGGAGAACTGGCCCCCCGACTAAGCCTGGTTTCACCCAAGGTTTTTTTCTCCATTTAAACACCTATTTGCCACTTGTCTGCCACCTGATGTCACCTGATGGAGTTTGGGTTCCTTGCCGCTGTCGCCTTTGGCTTGCTTAGTTGGGGACACTTGACATTTGACTTGACATTTGATATTCAACAGTGCTTTGATCTGCCTGCATTGACACTATTCTTTAAGAGCTGCTGTGCAGCCAAATAATGTACCAGTTATCAATGTAAAGCTGCTTTGACACAATCTACATTGTAAAAAGCGCTATATAAATAAAGGTGACTTGACTTGACTTGACTTGACAATGAGTTTCTGCTCCTCTCAGTGTGCGCGATCTTCACGTGATGTGCAGCTGCTGTCTGTATGAGTGTTCGTGCCACAATGCAGCTGCACGAGCACGGTAGCTCGATAAAATACACATCCGATCGTCTAAAATCGCTTGAATGTCCAAACTGGCAAACCTTAAAACACATACAGTTGACAAAGTTTAGTGAAGAGTGAAAGTGATCTTACTTTAGGGCTCACCGGCCGCTCGTGCACTGTCTGTTGGTGTTGACTCAGCGTTCGCCTCCGTGTAGCTTCTATGCCACGGGGCAGAGTCACGTGACTACACACGCGGTAGTATGTTTTTAAGGGGAAGTATTAACAGAATTAAAAAAACTAAATAACCGACATTGGAAAATGACGTCGGTTAGAGGTTCTGAATTTCGGTTTCGATTACTTTTCGATTAATCATCCAGCCCTAATAGAAAGCGGCGTAATTACCACATTCAAGGTCCAGAAAAGTAGTAAAGACATCATTAAAATAGTCAATGTGACTGCAGTGTTTCAACCTTAACCTTAAACAAAAATAACGACTTTATTCAACAATTGACAGGGTAGAGATGAAATTGTTGAATAAAGTCATTATTTTTGTTTTGTTTTTGCGCACAAAAAGTATTCCCGCCTCTTCATAACATTAAGAATCTTACTGAACCCAAACTTTTGTTACTGTATATCCTTCAAGGCAATGCTCATTTTATGATAATTCACTGCTTTATGCTCAGCTTTACGATGGTCAGAAATCCCAGAACTGTTTTGTGTGTGTTTAAAGTTCCCATCTGTTTGAGGACCAATCCCATGCATCCTCTGTCTTTTTGAGAACATTTTTTTTTCTCAAGCACACTGTTTATTCTGCACTATAAAAGTCATTGAGTTATAGGACCATCCTGCTCTCGTCCTCCATTCGTCCTCTCCTCCAGCCAGACAGGCCGTAGCTTCAGATCACGACAGATTCTTCCAGGTCAGACACATAATGACTCCAGCACTCTCATTTTCAGTCTGTGACTTTGCACCTGGTCTGAAGCTAGTTGTTGATGTGTGTGAATCCATTTTGCATTTGGTTTTTGATGAAGATGTATTCGGGGTGACTCAAACTAGGTCGTTCTGCCTGATTAGGGGAACGAAACTTTGTGTGGGTCTTATAATAAAATCCGCACTAGTGCTCAGGCTGTGACAGCAGAACGTACTCCCAGATACAGTTTATTATCTTTTTATTAGTCTCCCCGTAAGCTCTCTCTGACATTTGGTTACGTTCTTACTCTAATATGACTCATTAACACACTTGAAACTGTCTGCTGTCTCCTGGCCTGGGGAGAGAACGCGGAGAAAAGACAGATACATCGACAGCATTGACAGCAGAAGTTGTGCATATTGCTAAACAATTCAGCTAGATTTGCATTTCTTAAAAGATAGGGTGCTTACAAGGTAGCAAAAAACATTGTTAAAGTTTTACAGTCTTGGTTAAAAATATTGGTACCCATGCATTTTATTTTAATGCATTATGCTATTATTCTGTGCAAGATATTATGTAATATCATAAAAATATTATTATTATTTTCTTTATATATATATATATATATATATATTAGAAAATAATAATAATAATTTTATAATATTACATATTAAGTTAATCCAACTCAAAGATTTCAAATTATTAGGGCTACATTTAAAAATAAATAAATAATATAGTAAATAAGTACTTTATGAGTATAGAGGACACAATGCCTTAATATTATATGGTTTATATGGGTCATTGACGAATAAGGTTTTTAAAAGTGTAAAAAAACATAATGGAGATATAATTCATTTTGAAGTTTTAACAATGAGATTATGTAGGTTTTACAATCAATCAACACTAAATTTGTCACCAAAAAAGTTTAACCAAAATTTCGGTTTTACCGAATGACACTTTTGGTTATACCGAATAACGATATTTTCAAACAATGCTAACAGACTGATATCTAAAGGACGATCAAACATTTTATATTTAGTACAAGTTTTTAAAATATTACAACATTTTCCATGTTTATAGCGGTTGTACTGAATGACCTGATGTTTCGGGACATGCATATGAGCAAGTGAAAACATGAATTTTTCAAATAGTTAAAAGAGAGTTACTTTGCTTCACGAACATGTGGTCCTTTGCAGGTGTCTGAATGATGTCACATCCTGTCACATGATATTGACTGCATGACTTGATCCAAAACGGTCCCTTTATATTACTTTATGTTACTCCGAATGACATCAGTGAAATTCATTTTTCCGGACATTATTTCTCATAACAAAGCAACGACTTTTACACATAATTTTAATACCATTTTGCACTATGTTGATATATGATGTTATAAAATCATGCCAGATATATATATAAAAAAAAATATATATATATATATATATATATATAAAATATATACATTTATTACATTTTAAGATGTTTTAATCACAAATGAAATGGCTGTATTGGCCTTTGGACAGTTAAACCGAATGACCTTTTGACACTTCAAAATCTTTAAAATACCTTTATATATAGGAAAATATAATTAAAACCTTTTGGATTCAATAAAAGAGATCTAGTTGTACTACCTTACATACTTTGGGTGTCATATCTTTGTTTTTTTATTAGTATTAAGGCCTTTGGACAAAAAAAATGACCCGTCATGTCATTGACCCATATATAGTCTTAATATTTTGAGAAATAGTGTGTGCTATTCAATACAGCTGCACAGAAAAGATTTCCTTTTCCTGTTTTCTGTCATGCTGTCACTTTAAATAAACTGTACTATATTAAGATCAGTGTATCTTGGACAGACATTCTTTCTAGTAGTAACGTTTTAGTTCACTAGCTGGTAAGTGTGTGTAGGTGTAAGCTCATTTGAGTTATTATGCATTTCTGAAGGCATAAAAAATCTTTCCTTCTATATTAACAGGAACATATGTGTCATACTAATTGAAGTGTTGACTATTTTAGTACACAATTATTGTAAGTACAGACAGAAGATTGCATTTTTATAACATAAGGTAAATGTCGGCTACTCTGACTGCATATGTGTTGACCTCATGCTGAACGATCTGTTAGTGAAACATCTTCCAGGATTGTTTACATTCCTTCCCATCATCCGTTATGTTTCAACTTTAAGCCTTTACAACAAGTTTAGTTTGATAAGGTGATACACAAGCTCTAAAGGTTCAGCTGGTGATGAGAGCCTCTGCTAAATGTGTCCCAACTGACAAACCAGACAGCTGTATGATACATACACCCTGTCAGCAGTGTTTTAGCCCTGCTGAGCTCTGGTTGCTCACTAGCTTTGCATTTTTTTGGCCCTGTCTGCGGTCTTTGCGCTTTCGCTCTCTGCGCTGTGACCTCAGGCACATTGAACTTTGAACCCTGAAATGTTAGGTACACCTGCTCCCACAGCGGCCAAAACAGGTGTGGACCAATCAGATGCAGAGTAGTCTAATCTTGTTGGCCTTTTACGACTTTAAAAGCCTGTGCTTGTGATCTAAAGGCTAATTATCCGTAACAGCATTCCTTGTTCCTTTTGTGTTGACCCATATGTTAAAAGAGCCAGAAAATAGAAATTAATATGGCAGTAATGGTAAGAAATAACAATTAAATTACATTTTCTTTTTTTGTTTTCTTTTATATCCCCTGTGAAATGAAATGTTCAGTCCTCTTTGTGTCATTTCACTAATATTGTTCTTACTTGAAAGCGTAAGACATGCCTTAAACTTGTTATAACTCCCAGAGGGAGGGTTATGGGCAGTGCCGTTGTCTGTAACTGAGGCTTATGTGTCCAGCCATTACCATATATTTCAGAGTAAGAACTATTCACAATGGCAGTGAGCTCTAGGTTGGACCTGAGGCCCAATCTGCCGTGTTTAGCACATCTGATTCCCTGTCCGGGATAGCTATTGATGGGCTATTGTCTTCCAAACAACAGCAGCCTTGACATTGGCCTCTGGCGGCCCAGGGGACAGTCCCTGCCACTCTCTCCCAGGCTTGGGACGCTCCCCAAGGCATCACACATTCTCGGCAGGGCTCGATGTTCCATAAATAAGAGAGACATCTTTGCAGCACACACAAACACACACACACACACACACACACACACACACAGATAGTCTAGCCTACTGAGGTGCTGTAAATCAAGAGAAAATAGGTGACATTACGGCTGGAACAGGCCACCTCCGATGTCACTATTTGGAGAAAGTGTGGTGTACAATGACAAAAAGGGCACAAACAAGAGAATGTGACACATAAGGTCTAAAAATAGAAATTATATCCAAACATTACTTGAAACACACAATTATAAAAGAAAGTTAACTTTTAGATTTTTTTTTTTTTTTTTTTGGTGTGTTTGATCCATGGAAAACCCATAATGGCTGTTAGCCAAGGTGTTGCTATGCAGTTGCTAAGGTGTTCTGAATGACAAAAGGATACAAACAAGAGAGTGTGACACATAAGTTCTAAAAATAGAAATAATATCCAAAAATATTGAATATTATTATAATAATATTTAAAAATTACTTGAAACACAATTATAAAATAAAGTAAACTTTTACAATTTTTTTTACAATGTGTTTGGCACGTGGAAAACTCGTTATGGCTGGTTGCCAAGGTGTTGCTATGCAGTTGCTAATGTGTTCTGAGTGACAAACAAGGATACAAAGAAAAGAAGATGACACGTATGATCTTAAAAGGGAAATAATAGCCAAAATTTACTTGCAATACACAATTATGAAAGAAAATAAGCTTTTACAGTTTTTTTACAATGTGTTTGGCACTTGGAAAACTTGTTATAGCTGGTTGCCAAGGTGTTGCTATGCAGCTGCTAAGGTGTTCTGAATGACAAAAAAAGGATACAAAAAGAGAATGTGACATACAATCTAAAAAGGAAAATATAACTAAAGATTTCTTGAAACACAATTATGAATGAAAAAATAAACTTCGATTTTTTACAATGTGTTTGGCACTTGGAAAACCTTGTTATGGCTGGTTGCCAAGGTGTTGCTATGCAGTTGCTAAGGTGTTCTAAGTGGCTTTTATAATGTTGCATTATAATGTTCCCAAAGGGATTTAAAAAAAAGTCTTCGTTAAAGAGTTATAAGCAATGAACCAAGCCAATCAGCTATGAGGTAAATCATAACATAACAAGCTTTGATTTGAAGCAAAAAAGTTTTTGAAAATCGGACAAAATGACAAAAATACAAAGACTGTGTACTACTTAACGGCTTTAGTGAAGGAAAGAACTACAATCCCATGAAGCATTGTGAACAGCATAATCAAATTAAAAACGATGGAGAAATATAAATATATCATGGAAGTGGGCGGAGCTAAGGAGCTATTTTGGTGCGTGTTGCTTTTTTTGACTCATTGATTGGTGTAATTTTCTGTACAGCATCATGGGTAATGTAGTTTTTCACCAGGAATTCTGCTGTTAATTACGATTATTTTAAAAAATAAGCTGAAATAACTAATAATAAAATAAACAGCTTCATCAGAAGCAAATATTATGAATTAACCTCGCAGCTCACAGTAGGCCTGTCTTTAAAGGTTTAAAAGTTATCGTTAAAAATCAATTTCCCTATGGAGAAATTAAATGGAGTTTTTACTTCTGGAACCTGACTGTTGCGCTCAATTCATGAGGTTGCTAAGAACGTTTTTCTAATTGAAACTAAAAACTAATAGCACACCTCTTATCAACATCCTGCATCTTTTGAAATTTTTTCTTCTATGGTTAGGGGTTAGTGAGTAAAACTAATAGTGACGCTTACTATTTTTATTAGAAATTTTGCTCTGTTACAAGAAACTGCTTCTCTCTGGTTTCCCTTTAGATTTATTCACAGATGGTGTGTCATAATCATACATCGCTTTTGAAGGAGCCTCTTGGCCGATTCACATGTGGAATCCCTGTCCACTCTGGAACAGGAGGAAACGGATTCTACACATGGGAGGAAATGTGTATTGGGACAATAGAAAGCATGCTGGGGGTTATTCTCATCAGAGTCTCTCTGCACAGTGAACCGTGAGGGTTTGTCTCTCTCAGTGGGATGGGGCTGGTCTCCATGCGCCGTTGCTTTTTACATAAAGCTCAATCAGCGGTACACAACATGTGGGCCTAATGGTGAAGGCTGGCACAGGCTTAATTGGCACAACTGTGGTACAAAGTCCCTCTGTGCTTCTGTCGGTGCTCACCAAGCTCGTGTTGCTTATATTTACACCCTTCACTCTCATTCCTTTTTCTGTTTCTCTCAATCCCTGCCTCTCTTTTCATTCCTCCTTTCTCTTTGCCCAGTAGTGTTTATCCATTATGTCAGAGTGGGTTTATTCTTTGGGTCCTGGCTAGGTGCAGAGATGTTCTAAGTCCCCCTGGCCAATCTCTCCATGCTGTAAACAGGCTTTAGGAATGTTCCAGTCCTGGATTACTCTCTGCCCACCCTGCCTTCATCTTGCGTTTTACCCCCGAGCGGTTTTTGTCCAGTGCAGACAACCTGAGAGAGCTAAGAGATAAAACAGTAGTGTCACTCTTATACCAACCAGAGCATTCCAGCTCTGACACACCAGTGGACCAGATCACTGGAGAAAGAGTTGCTGAGAGTTCACACTGAAATGCTGTAATAGAGCAAAATGAAGAAAGTTGCATTACAGTTATATTTTACAGTTGTTATTATATATATATATATATATATATATATATATATAATATAATTGATGCACACACACACACACACACACACACATATATATATATATATATATAATTGATGCATTTTTTTACATTAAATAAAAATATAATGCACTGTTAATGCAACTGCTACTTTCAAATACAGCTTCTATTACAATATTCTTTAATTACTTTAAATTGAATATTATTTAATTGATTAGGCTAGGCTATATATATACACACACACATACATAATATACAATATAGTTGCCATGTAGGTATATCAATCAGTATTATGATATTTTTTTTAATTGATTAGGCTATATGTCTGACAATTATTATGTTTAATGGCCAAAAACAAATATGATAGCCAGTATCATAAATCTAAATACTGTTTTTTAACTGCATTTACAAACAAAACTTGTACTGATCAGTAATTCTTGTTTTTCAGTAAAAATATCTTTATCAATTAATCAAATATTTAATATATTAATAATAACTAATAATTATTCAAATATCAATAGCATTTCCCCTTGTTTTAAGCTTAAATCTAAAAGTTTCATGTGGTTTATGATTAAAACAAGTATTATCTGTTTTATTATTGGATCTAAAGAATCGCTAATATTAACTGATACTAACATGTCGACAATATATTATGCATTCATAATAGTAATTTAACTAATATTGGAATTTAAATATCATTGCAGGGTTTTCGTTGAAACAATCTAAAGCTGCATTAGCTATAATTTGTTGTGTTAACTACACATAACACGTTAACTTTTACTGTAAAAAAAAAGTTGAATCTTATTGACATTTAATCAGCATGGTGTTGAATATGAATTCCCATCTCCAGATCAGCAACTAATCCCCACCTGCATAAGTGCAATAAGCAGCGAGTTGATAACATTGATTCCTCACTGTCTCTGTGTCACCTCCCACACCGAAACAGCAGAAGCCATGTTGTGCTTCACTAATTTGCATTTTAGTCAATATGCAATGCGTTCAAATGAGTAACCCTTTGCATATTTAAAAGCATTTCTGTAGTCCATCCGTGATGGTGACGCTCAATGCCATTTGTCTATTGTATGTCGTTATCCGGCGCAAACAGCATGGAATTGCCTGTAATGAGAGATATCAACATGCATATTGTGAGTCCACTTAAACACATGCATGTAGGCATGAAAACAGGTCATTTCGACGCCCAAGAGAGAGAAATGGCCACTCTGATGAGATAGCTAATGTCAAACCAGGCTTCTCCGGACCCGGCTATAGTCAAAGACTTGTCACAGCATATTTCCCTTAGTGCTGCTGGCCGTTGAGGACCGTAATTGCTGTCACCTCCCTCCTGGATCCAGCTACAGACTGTGGGAATTGGAAGAGTCATTTCATCTCCAGGGAAACAAAATGATGGGAGCTCCAATTTTCCAGCACAAGTTGAAGGGAAAAGGAGGACGAGGAACATATCATTAGCTAGTCCATCTCTAGACTAAATGACTAGCTAACCTGCACAGGTCTTCCTCAAGAGTGAAAAAAGTAATAGTCAACCATTACTAAAGGTGCAGTCACATTTATCAATGTTTGATGTATTTTCACAGGCAAAATCCAGTCAGTTCAATAGGAATCCATGCGATTGGCAATTTTGCGTGAGGGTGAAAGATTTTCCCATTCATCGCAATGGGTTCAAGTGCAACTCAGCACTCTCAACGCGTTCAGTGAAGTCAGATTCGACACAATTAGAAAAATTAATACAATGTATTTTTGCTGTTTAAAGCACTGCTTTTTCACTTTCAGGTAGTTTACGAGCAATTCAGAAAGTTCCAGTTTGCAAAAATGCGCTATTCTCTGGCAGTTTCGCTATTTAAAGTCCCCCTGAAATCAGAATTGAAGTTTTTTAGCTTTTAGTATGAATATGTTAGCCTTAGGGTTATGAATAAGCTGGTGTGTTCCAAAACAATTACAAAATTCTCTACATTATAAATAGACGCTGAAGCTGCAGCTGAAATCGGTCACTTGTTCACATATTTACTATTTTCTACACGGTGAATGGCACATAGTGCACTATATAGGGTATAGGGAATGATTAGACAGTGTAAATATGCTTTCCATTGAGGCGAATGAAGTCTGGTTTCACATTAGTGTTGCGCAAACCGCAGCGCACACAGTCTGCTCCGGTCCAGAGACACGATAGCACAGAACGGATCATATCCGCGAGTCTGCGCAGACCACAAAATGTATCGGACCCATTTGAATTCTGCACAGAATGCTATTTTAAAGCGATATGCAGGAGATTATGATGAGAAACTTAGAGATTAGAAGGAAACTGAGGTTTTACCGAGCTCAACGGCTCTAGCTGAGCTGTGATATAAACAAAACACTATTTTAAAAAAGGGGAGGAGCTGTTCAATATGTCCCACCCTATCTTCCTGTTTCAGTTGAAATTATGTCAACACATTCAATAATGCTGCGCGTTCCAAGGCACTTCAGTGGGCCTTTAAATGCCAAAGGGGTCGTCATATTTACCATTGCTCTGTGAAATTTTGTGGGCGAAATCTTGTCATTCCAATAGAAATCCGCTTGATCGGGAGTTTCGCATGAGGGCAAAAAATTTCCGCAATGGGTTGCTGCTTTTACCAAGCGGAAGCTGCTTGGTTTGATAGTGCACTTCTGTGTGAGCGGTGCTTCATAAATCCTTACACTATTGACAATAGAACTTTCTTGCCCATTAAATTTCTCCAAAATTTCAATAACGTTACCACACCTTAATAGGAATAAGCTCATTTAACTAAAAAAAAATAGCTTTTTCTTAAAGCTATCCAATTAGCAGCCATCGTTAAGAGGCATGTGTGTGCAAGTCGACCTTACATAGTTCCTGTGCCAAGAGTGGCCATATTAGATAATTAGCTCTTGAAACCAGTTGTTTCCTTTGAAAACCAAGCCCTCTAACATACAAGGGGTTAATGTCAGACTTCGCCCCGAGTCTGTGGCGTTGTGCCGCACATATGACGCTAACAGAAGGGGCTCGGTCGTCTGATACACACCAATTTCATCCCCTTTCAGGATGGTGGAGTAGAACAGAGGGACCTTCTCGCTTCACAGAGCTACAATTAAGGGGGCCTCAAACAGAGGGGCTCAAAGACAAAGACAGAGAGAGAGAGCGAGGTAGACAGAAAGAGAAAGAGAGAGAGTGATAGACAGGCAGGCAGAGGTTGGGAAAGTGGAATATTAATGCATTGGGGAGCAACAGGAAATTTGGCATCTAAATGTGCGCCCGTGTCCCCCGGGATGATTAGTAGCAGTCAATCTCATTCAAAAGCAGATCAATGAGGAGATATATTGTCATTTTCCAGCCGCACCCTCTTAATCAATTAATCTATAATAAGATCGGTGCATCTTAAAGGGCCAGTGTTAGAATTAACAGGTTTTTGTCAGGGATCCCAATGCATTTGAGAAAGCATCAATTTCATAAATTTCTCCCTCTGAATGGTTTAGGCTGGCAAAACAGAATGTACTGTAGTTGATTGAAGTTGATTTGATTTTGGGCTCAGGTCACGGTTTAATCAAGCAAATTGGTCTCAATCAAAGGGCAGCAAATAAACACGTTCTCGCCAGGTCTTTTGTTTCTTTTTAAGCCTTTATGCACTTTCTTTTCATTCCATCTGTCTTTTGGCATCATTCCCTCACGTTCAACTGTCATATGCAACACTGCTTTGGGCATGTGGGGGAGTCAGATGCTTTTCCGTTACATAAGGACTCGGTGTATTGCTTTTCGCATTAAATGTCATTTGGTCTCAGCGTTCTGTCAGTCTCCATGGCGATCGCAGTGTGATGGGCAGTCGATATCTTGCTATGGGGATTTTGGCAAGAACAGATATGCCGGACACATGTACAAAACATGTCGATGTGTAGTTTAGGTCTTTGTGAATGTCACCAGGATGTGACATATAGCTTATTTGGGTTGTTTTGCTTGTAAATTCATTTGGTTTCTTTAGACAAAGTTTAAGATAAATATATATATATATATATATACAAACCCTAAAAGGACTGATTTATAGGTATGTATGTATGAATGTATGTATACATATATTACAATTGTACACTTACAGTGGAAGTAAATGGGAACATTTTTTGAGGATTTACAGAAATTTAAGACTTTTAAAAGGACACATATATATATATATATATATATATATATATATATATATATACAGTGTATATATATATATATATATATATATATATATAAAATAAAACCCTTTTAGGGTTCATATATGTATATAAACCCTAAAAGGACTGTAAAAAGTACAACAAGGGTATAAAATTGGATAAAACTTCTCACAGAACGGATTAGTAAGCCATTTTTTTTTCACACTAAAATCGTTAGCACTCATATTTTTTATGTTTTGTGGCTTTTGAAACAGACAGTATTGTAAAATTTACAGAATGGCCCCAATCATGTCCATTGAAACATGCCTCAATGCCTCCAGATTTTTTTTTTTAAAGAAAAAAATGGGCAAGTTGAAATTATAATTTTTTTTCTTCACATATTCATGCTTTCTATTGAGCTTAACTTGTACTGAACCTTAAATTTTCCTTTAAACATCTGAATATGTCACATTTGTGTGTTCATTTGTTCTTTGGGATGTGCTGAGCTTTAAATTCACAGTGTCAGATGGCTTGGCCCTTGTTCAGTGTGAGTTGTCAGGTGTTCATGGTGCGGCTGATCAGTGTAATAAATCACGTTTTGCTGGCACAGACTCAAGCGGCTGTATGGTGGATGGGCTAATTACTAATAGTGCTATAGCATTTTCAGAACGTTTTCTGCTGTCAATGCTGATTGCTCAACACTGATGTGATGTCTGATATGTTTGCAGTTTTTTCATCTCTGCATAGCTTAATTGAGAAATTTTCAAACCGATTTTCCCATCACCTTCTTTGTAAGGTTAAGTTAATTTCTATTGATAAAGCCTCTGGATTGGCTGTACATAATGGTGTCTTTCAATTGGGTGTGTAAATTAGTCGAAGTCTCATGTGAAGGGATTGCTTGAGGCATGCTTTTCACTGTCATTTATCTTCTTTGAGAGGAAAAAAACAGATAATTTAACAAACAAAACAACGAAATTGATTTAACAGCCTTGTGTTTTTCATTGCGTAAAATATTTTATAGTTCTCCGACGAATAAAGCAGATGTTAAATAACACAACGGGAGAGTGTCTGTGCCCTCAATGTGCGAAAGATTGAGCAACTCATTGTTAGCTTTTATAAATTCAATGATAATCTGTCATCTGCAGCGATGTTCTCCGAACTCCTGCTCTTGGCGTACTCCTGCGACTGTTGCTTAATGGCATCATTAAGATGTGATGATGTGATGTCGCCATAACTCTCACACTAATGTGATTATTCAGCTAAATTCACAGACTGCACTCTCGTCCTGACGCATCCAGCTGATGTTTTATGGTAGTCGGAGCATGCTGCATCAGTCATAAGAGAGTTGAAATGTATTTAGGGCAAAACGGAATCATGTTTTATTCAATTACACACTGAAGCTCAATTAATCAGTTTTTGCAATTAAGTTAAACTTGCTCATGCATCATACATGAGGACAATATCAAGGGTACTAGCTCCAGAAGCTCCCTGTGTACTCCAGGCGCCGACTGTCCTCCACTGTGAACATAATGGAAGAGAATATATTACATTAGGAAAATTAAGATAAATACAACCCCTAACTTGCATGTTGAGCTTTCAGACTTGAAATTAACATGAAATGCAATTTGTTGGTTAATATTTTAACAAATATAGTCTCATTATAGTGGAGAAAATGGCAGGGATGGAAAGCGTGAAATGCGGTGAATACAAAACAGCCCTCTTTTCCCTGTTTAGTGATTCATTGCTGTTATTTGCCAGGGCTGAATCCACCGGTATCATCCGCCATCATTACCTGCCACAGACAGAGGGTCTTCTGTGTCGTGTCTCATTGTCTGAACCTCATACCACACTGATATACCTCTGATATTGCTTTTCACTTCTGATCTAGTCATTCCCATGAAACAATGGCATTTCTGTGATTGATGATTTGCTTAGAGCCCGGAGTCTTCGGGGGCTGCTTTTTTGGAGACGGACCAGAATTTAAAGGTAATACTAAAATGAATTGCAACATTTTGCTGCACCTCAACCTATAGGCTCTTAATTTTAATAAAAATGATTAAGCTCAGACCTTTATATATCAATATATATCACTGTAGTTGCTCTTAAAGGAATAGTTCATCCAGAAATAATAAAAAAAAAAAAAATTGCCATCACCCCCACATTATGACTTACTTTATTCTGTGGAACAAAAGCAGTAATTACTAGAACCAGGAAGTATGACCATATTAGCCCGGTTCTGTCAACACTGCATTGGCTCCCTATTAAACATTGTATAGATTTTAAAATCTTGCTACTTACTTACAAAGCACTAAATGGTTTAGCTCTCCAGTACCTGAGCGAGCTCTTAATGCATTATAGTCCTTCATGTCTATTGCGATCTCAGAATTCTGGACAGTTGATAATACCTAGAATATCAGAATCAACTGCAGGCGGCAGATCCTTTTCCTATTTAGCACCTAAACTTTGGAACAGTCTTCCTGTCACTGTTCGGGAAGCAGACATACTTCTATACTAAAAGCATAAATCTATACTAAAAGCACATCTGTTTAGATTTGCATACACATAAACCATTATCTACTTCTATAATTCAAATCATGTAAATTGTTAGGCTGCATAGATTAGGTCAGCCGGAACCGGGAACACTTCCCATAACACCTGATGTACTCGCTACATCATAAGAAGAATGGCGTCTACGCTAATATTAGTCTCTCTCTGTTTATCCCGAGGTTTGCCGCAGCCTGCCAGATCCAGGCCGTATCCAGATGAGATGAAGAACCTGCATCTAGACATGATGATAACGCAGCCCTGACGTTTCAACTAAACTATCCCCTGCGAAGGCCCATTTCCCTTTCCTTTCCCTATGTATAGATAAAACGTTATCAAAATTATTCCAGTTCGCATAGATCCGCGGACACAACTAATTTTTCTGTATTATGCTGACCAGTAAAGTAATTTGGCAAATATCACTTTTTTAAAAAGACCAAGCTTCTGCACACATACACACTCAAACACGCAAACCTATAGACTAAACACGTAAATGAACGGCAAGAATGCATTAAAGGTATTCGGTTTTCAGTAGGAAAGGTGTCATTTAAGCAGCCCCTAAAGTAATAATTAACAATTTTTACAACGGAAGTGATTCAATCAAAAACCAACTTTAGCTTGATAAGAATTTTCCTATTGTCACTGTGAAGCTGCTTTGAAACAATATGTATTGTGAAAAGCGCTATATAAATGAAGATGACTTAACTTGACTTGACTCAATTCTGTAAAATGTTCTGGCAACTCTTTTCCATACAATGAAAGTGAATTTGGTTTTAAGGGATGCCATTTTCCAAAATGCACCATAAAGGGAGTATAAAAATGATACACAAGTCCAAATCCATAAGACTATATACATAAGTTTTCAGTACTTATCTCTTTATTAGTGCAGCAGAGAGGGAAGTTTTCTTATATTTTAGTTATTTAAATATAATCTGTGAAGATTGTTTAAATTAAATTTTGTACACTCATTTTAGGGTTTACAGTGTAACATTGTGATTTTCAGTGAATAACTTTTTATTTTAGTTATTTAAATATCTAATGTTTTAGGAGACTTGCAATATAATGCACAATTGAACTGTTTTTATAATAATTTTATGGTGCTTTTGTTTTGTCAGTTCTCAACAATTCCATCAAGTTCACAGAACTGATATATTTTAAGTAAACTGAACTGTTTCTCTGTTTTGAGTTTTATGAACTTATTTCTTTTAATTTAGATGAACTTAAGTTTAACTGAAACTGGGCTGGGATTTCTATTTCCCAGCATGCTTTGCCCATGGCACTCGAAAGGGAGAGTAAATTCTAAAATTAAATGTTATATAATGTTTTTTTTGTGTGCAAGATTAATGTTAACTGGGAGATTTAGTAGTGATTAATGTTTTGTTATGTTAATTTAGAATAGTTTCTGTTAATGTGGGTTTTTGGACAGTTACCATCATGGTGACAAGTGCTGCATGTGACTTGGTTTGAGAGCAAGTATGTTAAATGCTTTATATTGCTGCACTCATTCAGCAAGTGCTATACCATGCTATTGTTAACATGTTAGCTAATTAGCAAGTTAGTATTTTCTGAATTAGCTTGTTATAGCTAGCTATGTTTACACTAATAAAAAGGTTGACAATGAGGTTACATGAAAATTTGAAGTAAATGTATGAATTAGTGTACTCAAACATTTCAAGTTAAGAACAATTAAAATGTATGAGTACAAAATAAAAATCTGCCAGTTCTGCTTACTTAAACTTTGAATTTCTTAACTTAAACATTTTGAGGCAACTGATTGCCTCAAATTTAAGTTTCGCCAACTTATTTGGGTTTACATTGCATTGTATGGAAGGGAGCAGAGTAAACATACTTCAAAATATCTCCTTTTTGTTACACAGATGCAAAAAAACATGGACTGACATGAGGGACATGACCGATTTCTCATTTTTGACAGAATTATTCCTTTAAAAACTGTTTATTGACAAATATGTTACTTAGAAAATGTGTCATCAACTAAAAGTATCTCACACAAGGTGATTTTAAAGGAACTGTTCAACCAAAAATTAAAATTGTCGTTATTTGTTTACTCTCAACACAGAAGGTGATGTTAGGCTCAATGACAGCCTCAGTCTCAATTCACTTTCATTGTTTGGAATGACAATACAGTGAGAGTAAATGGTGACTAAGGCTGTCAGTTCTGACTAACATCTTATGTGTGCCACGTGAGAAAGAAAATCATGCTGGTTTCAAACAACATGAGGGTGAGTAAATAATGGCAACTTTAATTACTGGGTGAACTATCTCACAGATCCTCAAGATTGAATTTACAGCGATCTCTGCAGGGTTGTGGGAAATCGAGCTACTGGCCCTTTAAGAGCGCAGTTACCCCAGTGTGGGTAACTGCTGAAGGCAGTCAGGGGGGTGGGCTTGAGCCACGAGACAGTCGCCCGTAGACGCGAGAGTAGTAAATCCGTTCATTCACAGCGAAGGGAAGACTGCGGGGCAGCGGCTGAGATGGAAATCTGACTGAACGGGCTATTAAAGAACGGATACTTTTTCCACACACAGGGAAAGCGCTAAAAGAAATATGTTTTGCCCGTGAATTGAATCTTGGAGGAAGTAAGAGCGTCTGGGACGGACTGTGAGCATCACATCTTATCTGTCCGTTACATTGACTCTCTATCTGTACAGATCAGCGCTCGAGCGCAGCACACAGCGCGAGCACACAGGAAGCGCACGAGAATATGGAATATTTGTGATGCTCAGATTAACCTACACAGTTTTGATGTGTTTTTGGGTCTAGTTTGTAAAGTTCTTCAATGTGACCGCCTATTCAAACGCGTCTCCTCTCACTTCGACCGGATTGTAGCGCTTTTTGGATGATTTTAGGGACTGTTTGTCCGGATAAAGGCGACTGAAGTGGACTTTATATCTGAGGGTGATGGAGTTTCGCAGGACTTTAGATGCGCTACTTGTTTCGTTTGCCCTTATCTGCTTATCTCAAGGTAAGCTGGAGAAAATACAACACGACAGATGGCTATATGAGGATTATAATCGCAAAACATTGTGAATTAGCTGTCGACATCTTCTCTGGTGTTTCTGAACGTAAACGTGTTATTTGTGGTGGTATTTTGTTGAGGTATTGATGTTATTTAGGTTGTACGGTGATGATGCGCATCCTTTACATAAATAGAGACAGCCCTTATAGATGGCAGCAGAAGTTTTATAGCATGCAATTTTTTTCTAATATTCAAAATATCGACATGTATTGGTTGAAGAGATATTCTTCAGCTTAAGTAATAGTAAAATCAAACATTTTTTTTTTTTAAATACATAGGGTCTCATGTCTTTTAAGAAGAATATAACTTAAATATACAATACTTTTAGTGTAAACAGATGATTTATAGGTTTATCCTTAATACATAGTGTTTATACTTGAACATATGGTCGAAACAGAGCAGTTGACCCAGTTTACAGTAAATGCACTTACTTTAGGACAGAGCAGCACTTGAATTCAAGAGGATTCTCTTAGAGAGAGAGAGAGAGAGAGAGAGCATAATATTGAAAAACTACACTTCTCTTAATTAACACATTTTCACTAATGCACTGTATTGGGGGGTTTTCAACTTTGGGGGGTTTTCAACACTTACAGTCTCAAGACTTCAGAGTTTCAACTCAGGGATGAAGGGTATATATATAGAAATTTAGAAATGAGTTAAGGGCATCTTTTTTATATGTATATATATATATATATATGTGTGTGTGTGTGTGTGTTCTTTTGGACCCCCCTAGGCAACCTTCAGGACCCCTGGTAGCAAACCTTGGCTCTGTAGAGCCACAATCTTGCATAGCTTGAATTGAATCATGCTTAGGTATTGCTGGCCAACAGAAGCTCTGTTTTATGGGGCAGTAAACATTGCCTCTGAGATCTGTCCTCCAATATAACCTCCGACCAAATCTGCCACTGAATCAAGGGCAGCACAGCTGCCAGACAAGGGATGAAATGACACGCAAAGCTTTTATTTGACTAGATCTATAGTCCAGTCTCAGTTGTGTTGTCAATACTGTGCTCTTCTTTTGTTTCATGAGCAGATCTGGTCAAACTAAAACCCTTTTCGTTCTCTATAACAGGCTCATAACCATCCAAAAAGTGAGTCTGGATTAATTTGGTGTAGTTGAATTTAGTGTCACATGCTGTCCCGTTCTTTTCCCACGCCTCTGACTTAATCCAGTACAGGTATGTGGCGAGGGCCGCTGGCTGTCTCCTTTAACCTTCTCACACCTGATAAGGGTTTTGAAAGAAAGGCATTGAGTTACTCTTCAACTTTGTCATTTATAGGTGCCTGATCTCTTCTGAGTGTGACTTTTGTGTATTTGTTTTTTGTCTATGATGCATTTGTAGCTCGAGGAGGACGTGTGTTTGCTCGGCTTCTTTTGAAGTCATTTTAAACAGCCACAAACAGCTGTCGGCTCTTCCCGGATTGTCCCCAAACATGCATTTAACGACTGCCGGCCTTTGACTCATTTAGTAATGACACCCTTTAAAACCGATGAACCTTAGTGGAAAATGACTTTTCAGCACAACATTTCTTTGTATTTGTGATTAACACATTTGCATAATGCAAATACAAGGATCTGTAGCCGTTACATCCTATACTGTACAAGCATTTGATTGGCAGCATTTCAAAAGCTCTGCGACTTTTCGCATAAAGTGTGTCATTTAGGGTTTTCCTTCATATGCGACAGCTTATTTTGATGTCTTGCGTCTCCAGGACTGTCGTAGTTCCTCAGATCAGAAGAGAGGCATGTTTGCGCGTGTGTGTATGAGAGGTGTGACTCAGAGAAGTCTGCGTCTCCCTCTCGCACGCTCGCTCGCACAGTTACTCCCTGTCTCCTCTGTGTAAACAGTGTGCTGTCGAGAGGCTGTCAATAAGGAGGAAGATAAATGCCGCATCCCCTACTGAGCACGCTCTGATGTCTCAGTCTGATTTCTGTCCCGGCACATTCACGCTCTATGCTGGATTCTTGCCGGGAGACAAAACAGCTTGGCAGTATCTTTCCCGCACTCTTTTGTTGTTGCCGCTGAGATCTTACTTAAGAATTAATATTGGCTGCACCACAAATGTTCTATTAAAACATTTTAACATGCTTTAAAAAGTGACACCTTTGATTAGAAGCGCATATTTTTTACAATCCAACAGCGTAACTCATCTCCTGAAATAGCACGATTTTATCGCCTTCTCTTTGTGGAGCGAATGGCAGCTTTTTAATTGGTCAAGAAAGGAAGCCAGAAGCACATACGGCTCTGGTTTTATGAGTCTAGCGCTGACAGGAAGTTTGAATTGAACCCTAAAGACATTGGTTCTGGCTGGCGTGGCTGTGTGGGGGTGAATAGGGACACAAAACAATGCCTTGGCATCAATCTGTCCAACCTTGTGTCTCTGGCCGCAGATGAAGACAGTTTAATGGCCCTACGCATTAGTTCCAGTGGCTGTGGTGACCCTCAAAGCCGTGTTCAAAATGGGAAGCACCATACGAAGAATCAGAAGGGCCAAGTGTTCCCTAAGTTTACTACTAGTTCCCTAAGTGACTTTTCAGCTTCCTTTAACACCCATCTGCGATTGTTTTCTTGAAGTGACCGCTTGCTTACTACATTTTCAGATGCTCAAACTGTTAAAAATGTTGTGGAAACCAGGATCGAAAAAGTGGCATAAAAGGATTAATAGGTTTAAGGAGAGATATTGTCAGGACATCTGCAAATACATCATTCATTTAGATTTGTTGTCGATGGGAATATCAATATTAATTAAAGATTTTTTTTCCAATTTGGCACACTGACCCTGACTGAGATTTGATATTTAGCTTCCTTATCAAGAAATATAGCTGCCCCTCTTTTTAATCAGAAAATTTCTCACTACTTCGATATTGACATGCCCTACAGCAGTGGTTCAGTGATTCTCTTTCTCATCCAATAACTCGATAGTAGGAAGTGTATATCAGCAATACTACAAGGAAGTTCATGGTTGTTCCAGGGATCTTTCCAGTATCAAGAGTTTTACTTGTCAGGCTGTAACAGTTGCATTTTTTTTCTCCCTAGCATTTTTGTTTTTTTCATCCATCATCTAACCATATAAAGATGTCTAGATGGCCTGTTTATTAAACCATCCCTTACTGCATTATATATATAATTTATACATGTACATAAAGTTAACACACACACACACACACACACACACAAGAATATAATATACTTTATTTAGTAGGCTAAGCTTTTGAAACACATAATCCAACAGCAAGGTATCACAGTAATCCTCTTTTTTGGCTTTTTTCCCCCCAAACCCCTCATGTTTTAGCTTTATTTTTCTGGCTCTCAAAGGTAGATTGTTGTGGCATAATTTTTACAACATTTTTATTTAACAGTAATATGCTCATGAAATTTCGGTTAAATGCATACCTGCCGCGTCCAACATTAACTTGTTAATTTCGGGATGGATGGATGGATGGATGGATGGATAGATAGATAGATAGATAGATAGATAGATAGATAGATAGATAGATAGATAGATAGATAGATAGATAGTTGTAAGAAAATGCACAAGTTTAACTTTTATATTAACTTTTATTTACTTGCCAAAGCCAATATTTATTTGCATTTGGTGTTTGCTTTTAACTTTAGATCCTGCATACTCATCGTTCCTCACTCTTTAAACATGTAAATATACCCATTAGGATAAGCTTGTTGAGGACTTTGGATGGTTTCAAGTGGGTTCTGTGGTTTATCTGTGTGCAAGAGTGTGTAAAGAAGCTGTGGGCAGCCGTGGGGCACTGCAGGGGCCACCTGCGTGCCACGGCAACATACCACTTACATAGCCAGACGAAGGAATCTTAGTATCCAGGCCTGGCACACAATTCCCACGGCATGAATTCTCACCCACTCATTTGATTATTGGATCACTTTTGTGCAAAAAATTAAGATATTCTTCTTGATCCACGCCTTCTGACAAACAACACAGTATGACTGCTCATTATCAGGGCCTGCTGAGCCTATTACCACACTTTCACACCGAGCAACAACTCACTCCCAACTATTAAACAGCTGGCTTGTGCTTTGAGTGTTTACATGGTGCAACTGTGTTGTCCTTGGAGAAACAGAGACCTCTGGTCTGTGTTATATTCGCTCTGTTTACTAGGCTAGTTCATGCAAACAGACCTGGCTAATAGTGTATATATGTGTGTGTTTGGCACACTGTAAACAAAAGGGCCTGGGGCCATGTGTGCGCTCTCATCAGGAGCTCCAATTTAATGACTCAGTCTCTATCTGCATGGGCACTGCTATTAGATTACCTTCATTAACACACACTTCTTTCTTGTTCTTTCCCCTCTTGGTGCCTCTGTTTACACACTTTTCATGCTGTTCAACTTCGCTCCTGTGCTCCTATTTGGCTTCGACTCCCCGTTATCCTCATCGGTCATGATCCTTGTGTTGTTTCAGTAAATAACAGTTGCCGGGTTCAGAGGGCTATTAGACATGGACATTACGTGCGCGGTTGTCGTTTAATGGCCGTGTAGATCAAAATCGCAGCTTGGCAGAGCTGGAATTGGTCCTTGAGTGCAATGCAAAGAATGTTGTGAATGTTTTTCCACGTTGTAAGTATACTTTGTCTTTGTCTCTGTCGGAGCGATTGAAGTGTTAACAGGCTGTTGTCCTTGTCTCCATAGACATGTGACAAGACTTTGATATTATCAGCTGTATTACATGCTAAATAGTTTCTATTACAACAGGAATCTGCTGCCTTTTCTGCTGAAAATACGATGATTTATGCTTTTTGCTGGTTAGTTCTGATGGACCAACATGGAAGTACAAATCTATTTGCTGTTTGTTTTTATTTAAAGTGTTTAAATTAATTTTTTGACTGTTTTTATGTCAGGCAGTACAACCAAATAGTTGTATGTATATACTGTAGTTGTACCACCTGACATGGAAAGTGTACCATCCTACCCATACTTGAAATTAGCAGTTTTTACCAGCATTTGAGAGAGATCTACAAACCTTTTCACTTTTCCACAAGGATCAGCTGGGGTCCTCCGGATGATGCATTATCATGTTTACTGTTATTACATTGTAAATTCATAATAACAGAGCCATGTTTGTAGTTGTGCCACCCTGACATTCCAGTTGCTGGACAAAAGTTTTTCAATTATCTCAACAGTTACTGATATTTATAACATTTGTTTATATGAAAGGTTTCAAACCTAAAATGATGCCATAGTTTTTAGTTTTTAATTTTTTTATTATTAAGATACTATTTTAAATAGTTTTCTTGTCTGTTCATTTGTTCGGACAGTTGCACCACCTGACATTTTGGCGGTTTAAGATAACAAAACATAAAATAATATGTATTATTTAAATATACTAAAAATTAATTCAATATAAATAGGTTTTTATAGAATAAAGTGATATATGTCATGAATTTATCAAATGAATTTAAAAGGAACAGCTCTGACAGCTCTTTACAGTCTTGTTGCCCAGTGAAATTTGTTAGCAAGTTTTCTCATAATGATTTGTGCGATAGAGAGACTAAGAATTGCAAATCAACCATAAAATTTTGTATATTCAGTCTCTAACTCTCAGACCACAGTGAGAAATGAACCAGTGCTCTGGGCAAAACTGCCAACAAAAGTGACAGAAATGCCCCAGTTACCCAAAATAGGGCAAAAATGCTCCCAGAGGGAATTCTCTTTTATCTCATATCAAACATTTGATATATTTTATATAAATATATGTAAATTTTACACTGTTTCAGACTTTCATGCTTTAACAGTCATTGCACTCCTTAGCAGTGTATTATAGCTTTAGTGGTACTTGTTGTAATACTATATTCTGTTTTCAGTCTAAAAAATGGAAATTAGTCTTATTAATTTTGCTGCTAAAGCTATGCATTCACTTTGTCAGCATTTGAATGCACAACATTATTATGCAGTCCATGCAGTCTTTTATCTCATGTGCCTTTCTCAAGTAGAAAATTCTTCCCTCCCTACATGTCAGTCTTCAATCTAGCCATGCCAGGACCGCTCATGTTTATGACCAACCCAGTGAGTCATTCTTATGCAAAACACCCACCATCCCTGCAAGAACCACTTGACTTAAATGTTAAACCTGTTAAATGTGTGAATCACTAATTGAAAGCGATTCAGCTGTGTATTTCACCAGTGCAGTGCCATATGTTGCAGATCTTCAGAAACATTCACAGGTTAAGTCCAGTGCTAAGGGAAGCCTAGGGGTTTTCCTACCCCTCATTTTGGTCATTTCCTCCTGCAATCATCAGCCATCAGAGCAACAAGAACACATCCTGAATGTGATATGTTATCTCCTGGACCTCAGGGGGAGATATGCAGAGTTCCTGCTGTGCTGGGAATAGACAAATGTTGAATATAGGCATAATCATCGTCCCGTTCGATGCACGCTTTCCCTGAGCATGTATTTAACATGAAGCCTGTCCGTACAGTGCCGACTATACCCTAGTCCTTTTCATCTCTGTCTGTTTGACTTTCAAAGATCCAGTTCATGAATAGTCAGGTCAGCTCTCGATTGAAGGCACCGGCCATTGAAGACTGAAAGAATTTTAAAGAGGCTGTATAATTTTTGATGAGAAGAAAGTGACTTCAAAGTCCGCTTACACTTTGTTTTACCTTTTCACTGGAATTTGACCTGAAGCTGAAAAATGGCAGTCTTAAGGGATCAGGGGACGAGGCGGTCTTCTGAGGGAACTTCGCTTGTGCTTAAAAGCGACTGGTGTGAATAGCAGAAAAAAGATCAGGTTTGTCAAAAAATCTAGATCTGCTTTACAGTCAGATTCCTCACCCTGAAACTTCACTTCCTGCTAAATTTGTGGTTCTGTGTGGGCCTCACCTAGGGATGTTGGGGTCAAGCGGAAAGTGCGAGGTGGGATTAATCCAGCGGAACGTGGTGCACCGCTAGGAGGACCAGGAAACTGATGGTATCTCAACCAGTCTTGGTATGCTATTCGCCCCAACCGGGCCACTTCCATTAGCGGGGCACTGAAGAGGTCCAGACAGCACAGAGCAGCTGGGACGGAGCTCCACTGTCGCCACCATGCACAATTTATCTTTTATTCCCTACTTCTTCCTTTATGGCTGAAGTCAACGCCCCCCTTGAGATATGCGATATGCCATTGACATGTATTCCAGATGTGTTTTGCTTTGGCCAGGAGAGTTTAAATTACCAGAGGTCAGGGAAAACAGACTGTGGTATTATTGTACCGCCTTCATAGAGGGTTTGTAGAATCTGAATGAACCCAAGCGAAAGTGTGTCAGAGTACTGATACATATCTGAATATGTGACTGCATAAAAAGACAGCTATTCCCAGAGAAAAGCAAAGGGTACTACAATCTTTAGATTCCTCACAGCCTGTTCTGGAAATGTCCTCACACTAAAGGAATGAGCTAGTTTGGCAAGTCTAGGGTGACCAAGAGGTTGTATTTTATGCTTCATGGCTTGATCACCTGAGGCTACTCAGAGCTTAGTGTTGTTTGAGATCGCAGGGTTTTAGGGTCAGCACTTAAAGAGATTCTCACTAACAGGTCGAACTGCTGAAAGAATCGTATTTATTCCCCTCCTCTTTTCCGGCAAGTCTACTCATGGGAATCCACAGAGGGATCAATACCTTCTGCTGGATGTTGCTACTGCCCAGCAGAAGGTTCATTTGAAGTACTGTTTATTTTGTGAAGTGAGAAGGTTCTTAAAGCAATGGAGTGGCCAGATGAGCCTTAGCTTTAAGATAAGATCTGATGTGTCAGGAAGTCCCATTTGCTCCACTCTAAAGATTAAGCATTTAGGATTCGTTTATATATCACAAAGTGTTTTGTCCAGTTCTCCTCAAAGTCGGAATGCATTTCATCTCACAAAAATAAAATAAGCTGGTAGTTGACATGCTATACTTAATCTAAAACTATTTTAGACAATGGATTTTCTTAATCTTTACTATACATGCAATTTTATGATTTCATATTAATTGAACAACCACAAAATATATTATATATTAGAATAGATATTTATTCTATTAATTTTATTTTGGCGATTATTATTAATTATATGCTGTTTTAGTTTTTTTTTGACTGGTCACTACTTTTTTTTTTCAGTTTTGCACAATTATTATTATGGAGTGTCTATTTACACTAAGTGCATATAGCCCATCTTGTTGGCAGAGGCTATTTACACTAACTCCGCCCACTGACGTATGGTTGGGATAGAAAAAATTATGGAAGATGCTGCAATTTCAACAGTAGCAATAGTGTAGTGGTAAGATGCGTGGCAAAAAGTTTTGACGCAAATTGAACCATGTTCTAATCCGCCTTATGCCGAACTCGGTCTACTCCCTTTTCCCATCACATATCAGATCGAAAAGACATATAAATTAATAAAATGAATATAAATATAATATAAACAAATAAAAATAGGAAAGTGTCTAACGTGTGTTTAATTAAAAAGTTTTTAGGTTTAGGGGTAGGTATAGGGAGGGCTTTATTGTCCCAATAAGGCGGCATCCATGTAATAATTTTAATAAATATAATAATTTACACTGTTTGTCATTATTGCGTACAGTGTAATGTATAACAACACTGAGGTGTAAATCTGCCACTATTTATAAGTATAAATAAGATCTAACTAATATTTTCTCTTATTGCAAAGAAAATACTGCTATTTTTAGTGTAAATAGAATCTATTGCTATTTTCAATTAGTGTAAATAGATTCTATTGCTACTTGCGCTTAGTGTAAATAGCGTCTATCGCTAAGAAAATATGCTATTTTCACTTAGTGTAATTGAATCTAGTTGCTAAATAGCCGCTGCCATATTATTAGTAGTATTTATTGTATTATTATTATTTGTTATTAATATACTAACCAGTCTCCTTTCGATTTATTATTTTTAGGCAAAAGTCATGCTAAATCTATTCTATACAAGTATGCAGGCTGCACAAAGGGAGTATTTCTTGTCTTTGAACAGCATCAAAGCTCATGTAATGGACACACAGCCTCTGAACCCACAATGGTACATAGATTTTATTATGCTAAGGCTCCATGACTCGATGCTGTCTCTTCCTGTTGGAATATGAAACCCGCCTCATCCCCTGCAGTAAACACAACATCTTTTGCTGTTTCCTAAGCAGGAAACACATAAGCAGCTCTTGCCACAACCCCTAAAGGTGTCAAGTTGCTCTGTTGAAGCTGTCATGGAATTTCTGTGCTTGCTACTTCACTTAATCCATCCCGGTCCCCACCTCGCAGGGTTGATTCAGGCAGAAGCACACTCATCCCAGAGGAAAACAGCAACCCTCCTGTGTAATTTGATTTCCTTTTTGCATGTGACCAGCTTCACTTTGTCGTCTCACCGTCAGAAGCCATGGGAGTAAAGAGCACAGCTTTATGACCCCGGGTTTGTGCTCTTTCTCAAGAGCCCCTTTGTTGTTTGTAAATGCAAAAAAAACAGATCAGTTAAGAAAGAGTGAAGGAAAGAACACCCCCTTTCTTAATTTAACTTAGGGTAATGAATGCACATTTGCAAATCAATTCCCAGATTCCAGTGAAAAAAGGAGGGGTGAGGTTGTTAAATAATCAACTATTTAAAGGGGGCAGGAAGCCACTCAAAAGAATTGCAGATGAGGGTTGGGAGAAAGAAAAGTTGGTCATTTTTGTCTTTGGTGTTAAACTTTGTGGTTTGAGTATCAAAGCTCTGTGCTTTTATGCGATACCACAATTTGACATGTTGCAAAATTGTTTTAGATATCAAAGTGGATCTTGTCTTTTTCATCTAAGGAACAAAATCAAACACTTTTGTATAAGATTTTATACTAATTTCATCCTGCACAGATCATTTTCTGCATTTTAATTTTCACTTCTTTAGAACTACTTAATTCATGTTTCTTTTTTGTGACCTCCAGGTTTTCAAGGAAAGGAGACAATTATTAGATCGACATCTGACCTTTCCTTTCACGGTTGTCATGGAGATTCTTTTGCATTGACACCTTTTCTTGGAAGACTTTTGAATATTTGCATTTGTCACTGCACTTGCTGTTCTGAATCAGATATTGGAAATTTTCTCTGAGCATGTCTTGTTACTGCAACATGGTTTGCATTATCTATCTTTGTTTAGCTGGGCAGTGTTTAGAGATCTTATTTCCTTCCCCCAACACTGGAGATAAATATTCTTAGCACTAAAAGCCCCTTGGGATTGATCAGAAGGATTGCCAGATGCATGTATTTCCTCCCAGAGCCGGCTCATCTCGCCCCCTCTTCCTTCACATAACAAGGTCAAAACCCTATTACAGTACAAGGGCTCGATACCTTTAAGAGCAGATGAGTTGTAGTTGCAGCACCTCCCTTTATGCCCGAATCAATCTAACTGCTGGAACCATTACTAATGTGTCACACAGCGAGATTGCCACTTGTATAGGTTCTTCCAGATAGGACATGCTCTAATTTCAGCTGCACTTACAGCATTTAATCCTTAACAGCTGGACTGAAGCAAAGAATTAGCCTAGAATTGTTAGGCTAGGTTGTTTTGGGTGGCTGCTAGGATGCTCTGAGTAGGATTGTGCAAAATTCAGAAATTAAGAATTGGCTCCCTTTAATTCACTTTTAAAGGATTAGTTCACTTCAGAATTAAAATTTCCTAATTTACTCACCCCCATGTCATCCAAGATGTTCATGTCTTTCTTTCTTTAGTCGAAAAGAAATTAAGGTTTTTGAGGAAAACATTCCAGGATTTTTCTCCATATAGTGGACTTCAACAGGGTTCAATGGGTTGAAGGTCCAAATTGCAGTTTCAGTGCAGCTTCAAAGGACTCTACACGATCCCAGCCGAGGAGTAAGGGTCTTATCTAGAGAAACGAACAGTCATTTTCTTAAAATAAATAAATAAATTATATACTTTTTAACCACAAATGCTCGTCTTTCACTAGCTCTGCGATGCATTACGCATTACGTAATCACGTTGGAAAGGTGATGCGTGACGTAGGCAGAAGTATCGATCCAGTGTCTACAAAGCGAACGTGCAAAGACTAAGTCAAACACCCTTTACAAAAAAAGGTAAAACACTGATGTCGGATGATTTTGAAGTCGGAGGAGAAAATGAGATGGAGTTTTTCGCCATACTGCGGTATTTCTGCTTACATCATGCGTGACCTTTCCAACGTGATTACGTAATGCGTGGCGCATCGCAGAGCTAATGCAAGATGAGCATTTGTGGTTAAAAAGTATATACAGTTTTTTTTTTTTTTTAAATGACCAATCGTTTTGCTAGACAAGACCCTTATTCCTCGTCTGGGATCATGTAGAGTCATTTGAAGCTGCATTAAAACTGCAGTTTGGGCCTTCAACCCGTTGTACCCCGGTGAAGTCCACTATATGGAGAAATCCTGGAATGTTTTTCTCAAAATTTCTTTTTGACTGAAGAAAGAAAGACATAAATGTCTTGGATGACATGGGGGTGAGTAAATTATCAGAAAATGTTAATTGTGAAGTGAACTAATCCTTTAAGATAAAAGTTTACTACTAAATTTCTGTGAGATTCTGGCCCCTACATATGACTCCGATACCTCCTCCAATGTAACTTTATGTTATTTTGGGGTGGCATATTCTCATATGCTATGTGAAAGTCATAAGTGTACTCATCACTTAGAAATGTAATCTTTCACAAGCCGCATGGATTGAAGTATCATGTCTGTATTACAAACGTACAGTATGTGACTTCAAAAGGAGTGACTTGCCTTGGCGAGCACCATTAATAATTAATGCTGGCAAGATTGTCTCAGTTTTATTTCACTCTGCGACCAGAAATCAAGCACTTCCCACAATTCACAGTGGAGCGAAGCAGCCATTTGTGGCGAGGTTATTAAAATTAAATCACCTTTGTTCTGCCTTATTCACTTCCTTATTTGAGCACTTCTTTCCTACCTTGTCTGTACCAGAGACATTTTAATGTTCATTTACAAGTGTTGTTACATAAAAAGATGCTCTTGGAGATGTGTTATCTGCCTCAGAAGGCATTAAAGTGCACTGTTTCCCCAAGGGTTGATTTCTCTGACAGGGTGTGAGACCACAGATTTTCTTTTTAAATCCTTAGGGTTGTCAAAATCCCCCAAACGTCCATTGTAGGACTTGTTTTTTACAAGTAGCAGTTCTAGCACCTCATAATGGGAACTCTGAAGACTCAGGGTGAGAGATTGATCAACTTTCCACATGTTGTTTTCCACTTCTGTATGCATATTCGGTCACTCTGTTAACCTGTCCCATGTCCCCCTGGTCTTCCTGAGGTCACATTTAGGTGAGGTAGCTGCTATGTTAGTAGCCGTTTAGCTCAGTCTTTACTTTCCATCTCTTTCCCTGCCTTACATCTCCTCTGTGGCAGGTTGAGAGTGCTTGGCCTGTTTTATTTATAAGTCTGTTCTTGGATTCTTACCCCACTGTTTCTCCTCCACCCCCTGCCAACCGCAGTCTGTTCGGCAGTCCATAAGTGTCCGCTAAAAGCTATTAGCCAAACCCTGGCGGTCTCCGCTCCCTTAACCCAGCGGGGCCACAGGGCTTTTTGTTTTCAGAGAGTAGAAGGGCAACAGTCCTGGGGATTTGGAGGTGAACACAAAGCTTGCGGTTTGGCCTTCGCCGTCTCTCGTGGACGGGGCCCAGTGTACTACTACTGTAAGGTCATTGTGTCATGTTATTCATGGCCAGGGTAAAGTGGTTGGGAAGTGGGTTTGTTTTAAGTTGCATTAGTCTCTGGCCCAGGGGTGTTTATTCAGTTGACTGAATATGAAGTAATAAAGCTAAAGCCTTGCAGATCTGAATGGTAAGAATTAATCCTTAAAAGCACTATTTGTAATGCCATGTTACTAGTATAAACAGAGGAATGTTAGATTAGAGTATCTCTATGTAGGCAAAATGCATTAGCGCATTTTTCCACATAATCCTGTGTAACTTTTATGTGGATTTTGGGGTGATGATGGACGTTTTCCCAGGGGAATGTCTGTAGCTTTTTGTTACAGCTATCACACATTATTCATTTCCAAATGAAGGATGTTTTCGTTTTCACCATCCCTCTCTCTGACTGCTGGAAGTCACAGTCGCTCTCCTGTCACAAATTTTAAACCCCAGTATAATTGTTGCCGCCGGGATCGGTAATTATTTCCAAAATCACCATGCACAATGATTCACTTTCATCCCCAGATATCTCCCGATGGCTGAAATTCCCCGGTCTTGTTGAGAAATCAGTTTGTGTTGTTGTTATTCATCCATAATTGTCCCACCACCATACTGTCATTCAAATTGGGAGAGAGAAAAGCAATTTCAAAGCTTTCTGAAAGCCTACCTGAATTACCATACCACCGGTCCCCCCCTACCCCCACCCAACAACTGTGCAAAACAAAAAAACCCTTGGCAGTCAGCATGAATTCATATGCGCCTTAAAACAGAAGACAAATTATATATACATATCCAGGCATTCCAGCTACTGCGGGATTGAAATGCATTTCTGTTTTCTTTGATAGCTGTTGAATTTAGAGCGTGTAATTTTCATACTGCTAGTTGATATAACGTGTATATGAGCAATACATATGTATAACGCCTTAATTTTACCTAGCTGAGTATTGGCGGAAACTGTATTTTACATCCTTGTCAACAGTGACATGAATAATCAACTTGTAAAGATGGCATTGGTATAGCAGGTGCTGGATCTGAGATTGTGTTATCTTGGCTAACCTCCAACTGGAATTAAGAGCTGTTTTTGGTGTGAATTGAGAATTTTTACTCTTTGGTTAAATGTATGCTTTTTTTTTTTTTTTTTTTTCTTCAAATTTATACTTTATTTATACAGATTTTTACAATGTTTCCTAACCTTATGTGAAGTTTCTGGCGACAAGTACACTCAAAGTGACAATTTTGCCTGACATCACTATCACACAACTTACGATATGTACGATATATCGGCCACTATATCGGTATTGGCCGATATATGTTCATTTTTAATGTTATTGTTATCGGCCTGATAAGAAATTTTGGCCGATATATTAAAGCCGATAAATAATGGATTATTTCCTTCAGCTGAGACCCTTAAGATGTGCACTGTTCGCCATGATAGTTTCGAATTATTTTTCTTGTCTAAGATACATTAGGGGAAGTATATAAAGAATCATATAAATAAATATCACATTTTTAAAAAAAACATCACATTTTATTTCAAAATCACATTTTATTTCAAATTGAATCAAATTGTTTATTGAATTGTTTTGAATTAGCAAAAACTGTCAAATTTAAAAGCAGTGAATCAGGAATCAATCAATTGCTGTCAAAGATTCACAACTGTGCTTGTATTGCCTGTTGCATTGACATGACCAGTCACATCTGGTTAAGACACTGTTAGTGTTATTGCTGTTGTTTTTATACCAGATTCCCTCAATTGCATGTAATGCAAATAGTGACCACCGATTCTCTCTTATAGGATCTCGGCCCAGGCTGGAGGATGCTGCGCCACGGATTGTCGAACACCCCTCAGACCTCATTGTTTCCAAGGGTGAGCCCGCCACTTTGAACTGTAAGGCCGAAGGTCGGCCAACCCCCATGGTGGAGTGGTACAAAGACGGCGAGCGAGTCGAAACGGACCGGGAGGATCCGCGGTCCCACCGTATGCTCCTCCCCAGCGGCTCCCTCTTCTTCCTCCGAATTGTTCACGGAAGGCGCAGCAAGCCCGACGAAGGGGTGTACGTGTGCGTAGCGAGGAATTACTTGGGTGAAGCCGTCAGCCGTAATGCCTCTTTGGAGGTCGCAAGTAAGTCTTCTCATTTGTACTCTGATCCTTTCCTCGTGCCCTCTTCCTCAGTCTCTCCTTCTGCAAATTTCCGCAGTGCTCATCTAATTTTTTTTCCCCTTCTATAAAGCTTTCCCATTTTGTCCTGCTCTCCTCATCTTTTTCCCTTCTCCTCCATCTCCACTCGATCTTGTTTAGTCTTCCACTGGCTGCGGCGGCCCATAACCATCGTCCCTGGATGGAGTAAAGCACTGAGGTCATTGTTAGTTTTAGAGGAGGTAATCTGATTTGTGGTATTAATGTAGATGGATGGTAGCTGGTATTCGAGATAAATTCAACCCCAGAAATAGCCAAGAGAGGAGCGCAATGCTGGCTGCTTCCAGGTGACAGATGTTAGCTTAAAAAAAATCCACCAGCATCTCAGTGTTTCTCATGGAATGGCTCCAGGTTTTAACAGCAGGGCTCGCCATATCCAATACACACTAATTAAATGCTGATGGCACTATTTGATTTCGGTCATTAGATTATCGGCAATTTCATTATGCTTCCGCAATGTTATGTTTTTTTATGCGACCTTAGAGCGATTGCTCTGTGATTTGTTATACAGAATCGTTTCTAGGTGGCCTGCAGAACTTAAATGGCGTCGTCAAAGGACAGATCCTTCACCTGCTCAAGTATTTCACCATCTGCTCTGAGATATCAGCGAGACATAATAGTCCCCATGTTCTGGAAAGAATTGCACTATTCTCACACAATTCAAAGTCAGAACGCAGATTCGGTTTCCAGCTACTCATAAATCCTGTCTATGAAATTCCTCTTTCATGCATTCTCATTGCAAAGTGCTTTAAAACCCAAAGCATTTGCAATTCAGTCACACTCAGCTGTCTAATTAGGATCTGAACCTCCATGTTGAGCTCCAACGTGATTTATCATGCCTGCTGCAATATCTTTATTTAAAAGGGAAAGCAAAGAAACCATATTACTTTTGAGGTTTACAGGATTAATTGAAGCTGCAGCTCTCCAAAGCTTCAAATAACAGTTATTTACTGCTTGATAATATTTATTCTGATTCTCAATGAGCATTTTCAGATTGGATATCTTTTCAGTTAAATTTTTATTTCTTCTTTCTTATCAGGGGAGGTTACAAGTAATGGGAGTTATATTTCTCTCATATTTCCATATCAAAAAAATATTTGATTTTTCAGATTGTATTTGAACAATAACTTCATTCAGTTATAGGACTGACTGCTTGATGATATTACCAAAGCCATTAACCTACATTTCAGATTCATTTATTAGTGATATCCGGCGCCTAACAGACACCTTGTGGTTTCAAAACTCTGAGTTCATTGTAAGTTCATGATCCATGAGGGTTGCGGAACAGATGGTCTGTTGAATAAAACATTTCTTTTATTGTTGCTGAGAAAATTAGTTTTCCAAAGTTGGCGGTTTACGTTCTGAATACGATAGAGAGTCAGACTATAAATTTTATGCTTGGAAATTTGTATGACTTGGTAACTCTTTTTACAGCACTATCTAAAAAAATACGCTTTTACTTCAGTGAACCAAAAACAAGCTAAACGCATAATCAAACATCTGAAAATCCCAAGTTTACTCTTACAAATGAAAGGTTTTTGGATGAGTTCTTCTCACATTGAGCAGAAACGTTTACAGTCTATGTGCCTCAAACGAGACTGTCATTATCATTAACTGTAGACTGAATGTGCGCAGTGGAAAGAATTCTGGTACACAAATAGTTCTAGAACCCCACAGGAGTTGATTCTAGGTCTAGATTCCTAAACCGCACATCCTCGACAGCTATGTACCCTGTCCTTTATCCTTGCCCCCATCATCCTGGTGGCCTACATCATTAGTTATGATATGTTTGTCCCTCTGTGAGATGACAATGCGACATTTCCTCTAGGGATGTCTGCAAAAATGGCATAAAACAAGAAAGAATCACATAGATATGACTATTAAATGTGTGTGTGTGTGTGTGTGTGTGTGTGTGTATATACATATATATATATATATATATACTATTTTATACTGACAACATTCACTGACAACTCCTTAAAAACCCTATAAGCAAGTGCATAGGAATAAATAGAAACAAAAAATCTAACAAAAATAAGTGTCCTGCACACTGCAATAGCTTGCAAATCTTATTTTTATACGTTTAGGTCATGAGACCTTCATCAGGCATTGTTTTCCAGTCTGACAACATTCTATGCAATTACATTTAATATTTAATATAAAAAAATGGTATGTATTTGTATAAAATGTTAGTGATTTTGACCACTGTTGGGGGTAATGCAATACAAGTAACGCGAGTTACATAATCAGATTACTTTTTCAAGTAACTTTTAAAGTAATGCATTACTTTTAAATTTACAACAAATTATCTGAGTTACTTATTCAAATAAGTGGTTATTGTAGTTCTTGATTAAATGTGAGCATACATTTACTCATCTCACAGATTCAGTATTCCTCAAAATGAATCAAACATTGCAAATGCAAACTCATAATATTACGCAAACCAGCAATAATTAAATATTTTAAATTACACAAATATACTTTATGTATTTAATCTTACTTTATTAAGCAGTGTCTTTGCTGCTGACCTTCGATGATCCAATTCAGCCACACTAATGAGCAAAAATGACTTTAGATAAACATCACATTTGTGTTTCATTTTTTTGCTTTTATTGCTTAAGTAAGAATGTTTCACTTTCTTATCCTGTGTCCTATTCTTCTGTAATCCAGAATGGCAGCACAGCTGAAAGGTTTATTTGAGCTGCGCCCTCTACTGTACAGGTGTGAATTTGCATTTGCTTTAGCCTAAAGCTTATTCATATCACTTTTGGTGCAAAAGGGCCTTTACATTTGCCAAAAATAGAACTGTTTTTATTAAAAACGAACAAGCACAAGAACAAGCCCAGACCAGATGAGCAAAAGTAACGCAAAAGTAACTGAACACATTACTTTCCATAAAAAGGAACTAAGTAATGCAATTAGTTATTTTTTTTTTAGAGTTGCGCAATATTGTAATGCATTACTTTTAAAAGTAACTTTCCCCAACACTGATTGTGACATCATAATGGGTACATTAAAATATGACTGCCCACATTTACACCCTAACTATTTCGGCATCTTTCCGGATGAATTTTTTGTTCTGTGGAACAAAAAAGAATATATTTTCACAAATGTTTCAACTGTTTTGTCAATGTAATAAAAGTCCAAACCAACAATGAAAAAAAAAAAAACCAAAAAAAAAAAAAAACCACCAGATATTTTTCAGAATATTTTCTTTTGTGTATTTTCCACAGTAGAAAGAAAGTTATACAGGTTTGGAACAACAAGAGAGTGAGCAAATTATGACAATTTTTTTGAGTGAACTGTACCTTTAATGCAATAAAACATTAGAATAGCTGATTTTTGATGATGTTCTGTGGGAACTGATGAGATTTGGGCACATAGTGCCAGCTCTCTACATGGAGATCATCTTTCTCCGTCGTGGCACAGCTCCATTAGCCAGGTGGTGGGCGGGAGACTGGGATGAGGGGTCTGCTGCCAGCCATAGAGCTTGTCTGGTTCACAGGTTTTGGAGGGTTGGCAAAGATGGGTATATATAGAGCGAAAGGGAGGTAGAAAGATAAATAGAAAGGAGAAGGAGGGAACCCATATGCCAGGCATGTTGATCTGCCACCAGCAGGCAGCTTGTCGTACATTAGCAGGGCACAGATCTTCGGTCAAACGCGAGATGTTCTGGTGAGAATAAACAGGCTCTTGGCTTGGTGTGCGTAGGAGGGACCGAATTCCCAGAGAGTGTTTTAACAGCCTGTTTATATATGCTGCATTTGAAGGTGGTATTTATGGTCGAGGTGATGAGTTATGTAGGCACAGTTACATTACTCAGATGATGAAGCCGGAGCTGGGATGATTTACAGTGACAGAATCCTCACACTTTAAATGATAGATGAAAGGGAATGGATCTGTGGTGGTTCATCTGTGGTTTATTACTTTTTAAATGATGCTCAGCGTTTGCTGTCGCCCCTCTTTATACTTTTGCATGAGTCACAAGGGCTTATGGGTAAACATCAGCCATTTGGAGCATCTAATGAAAGTTGTTTGGGGGGATCAGGAGGACTGGTTTCCAGGGGAACAGGTGAAGACATAAGAACAGCTGTCCTATGGAATGTTGGGAATGAACAGGTGAAAGGAAGACAAGATACTCTTGTTCTCTGTTTTGATTGGCTGTGAGAGGCGGGAAACTTTCACACTTTTCCACTTATAGGGAGAGTCCCAAAACCTGTACTGCAAAAACATGGGTTAGCAACAAATTCGGATTGAATTGTAACTAGGATTGTCCTGATTTCTGTTGCTATATGCTATTGAACAAATTCCTTTTTTCAAGCTTATATTTAGCAAATATTATATTTGTTTAGTTAATAATATATAGTACATATTGATTTAAAAAATATAATGATTTGTATTATTTTATATTTTAATATTAATATTTTTATATAAAAATGTTAGCCATCTGTTTATCATTGTTTTAATGTAATGCATTAATAGATATATTTTTTATTAAATAATAAAAAAATTATATGTTCATACTTATTAAAATGATTTATAAATGTAATAATATAGAATTATAAATATATTATTTATCTATTCTTATTATTATCTTATTATCTAAGTTAAAAGAATGACACATAGATATAAAATATAATTATATTTCATTATAAATAAATAAATAAATATATATATATATATATATATAATTTTTTGTAAATATGTGAGTATGTGAAGTATTAATCTTTCTGAATTTTCCAAAGGAAGAGATGCCAAGTTTCAAATGCATTTTTTGCCTGTCTTCGCTAATTCTAGCAAATGCATATTTTATATATATATATATATATATATATATAAGAAAGAAGTAAGACAGAAAGTCTGAATTTGGCCATTCTGCTGAAGGAAGGGTTTTCTTATGGGTCTTACTGTACCTCTAGGGTTTAAGCTGGAGACATCCTGACAGATAAGCCTATTTATGTGAAGCCCCTCAGTCCAGGACAAAACTAAAGTAATAGTGGCTTATGTTCAGCAGGGCATGCTGTTCCCCTCTGGGCCGCCTGCCCTCTGTGCTATTAACCTTATTGCCTTGGATCTAGACTCTGTGTGGGTGCTGAAAGGGAGGCCCAAAACCATCCAGACTTTGACTCCTCAATATAAACTGATTATGAAACCAGCAGAAAAGGGCATTGTAAAAGAGCATTGTAAAGCTTTTTAATTAAATTTGAGCAGTCTTTTACTGTAGCTCTAATGCACTGACACACCCTGATGCAGCTATAAAAACTGCATGAATCAGATTTCTATGATACGTCTTCCCGTTTTATCATGACTCAGAAGGCCATTTCAGTCCCACAAAGCTACTAAAACTTCATCCAGACTTTGATGAGATGCATTGACAAAGTAGATTTATTATTCCAAAGCCTCTGTTGTAAATATGTGAGCTATTAAACTCCCTGAATTTTCCAAAGTACTGAAGAAAAGAGGTGCCAAGTTTCAAATGCATTTTTCGCCTGTCTTTGCTAATTCTAGCAAATGCATATTAACCAGTGAAGTCGACCCGGTCTGTCCAGACGCGGATGTGGCTGCGTGTGTGTCCGTGCAGCAATAATGAGATCACTTAGCCTGTCGAACTCCAGGGGTCAGGGAGACTGCTGACAGGGTGGGGTCATTCGGACACGGGGCGACACAGGCCTTCTGTCCCCTGGCTATTTAACTCTCGCACTACCTAATGAATTAATTTAAGCCAGTCACGAGTAACACAGCTCAGACATATGAACACATGGTCACCTTGGATGAAGCAAGAGAGAGGAAGGGGGAAAGATGTGCGGTAACGATAGTCATAATAAACTTCTGGGGGACAGAGAGAAATAAAGAAAGGGAAATGTAAAAGGAAACGAGAGAAAGAGAGAGAGTGTTTTTCTGAATGAGCAACAGGTGGTGCAAGGAGGAGTTTAGACTACACCCCCACTCAACCTGATGAGCAGTGGTGCATCTGTGTGCTTTTGTATAGTCAGTGTTATGACCAGAGCAGGCAGGACACAAGGAACAATACAGCCCAACTCTGACACCCTAGGGAACCACCATCCACTTTCAATAGTTGCTACCAACTCTGAGACATCAACAACTCTCATTTGTGTCTCTCTGTAGCTCTGTAGCACTACAGTTTACTGATAGAAGAGACTGTTTTACAGTCTTTTTTTTTTTTTTTTACATTGGTTTGAATGTTAAGTCAGTAGTTACATTTAAAGGGATAGTTCACCCAAAAATGAAAATTATGTCATTTATTACTCACCCTCATGTCGTTCCACTCCCGTAAGACCTTCGTTCATCTTCGGAATACAAATTAAGATATTTTTGATTAAATTCGATGGCTCAGTGAGACCTCTATTGCCAGCAAGATAATTAACACTTTCAGATGTCCAAAAAGGTACTAAAAACATATTTAAAACAGTTCATGTGATTACAGTGGTCCAACCTTAATATTATAAAGCTATGAGAATACTTTTTGTGCGCCAAAAAAACAAAATCTAGTGATGGGCGATTTCAAAACACTGCTTCGAAGCTTTACAAATCTTTTGTTTCAAATCAGTGGTTCGGCGCGCCAAAGTCACGTGATTTCAGTAAACGAGATTTCGTTACGTCATAAGTGTTTCGCAATTTCAATAGTTTACGTGACTTTGGCAGTTTGATACGCGCTCCGAACCACTGATTCGAAACAAAAGTTTCGGAAAGCTTCGAAGCAGTGTTTTGAAATCGCCCATCACTAGATATTGTTGAAAAGTTGTTATTTTGTTTTTTTGGCACACAAAAAGTATTCTCGTCGCTTTATAATATTAAGGTTGAACCACTGTACTCACATGAACTAATTTAAATGTTTTTTGTACCTTTCTAGGCATCTGAAAGTGTTAATTATCTTGCTGTCAATGGAGGCCTCACTGAGCCATCAGATTTTATCAAAAATATCTTAATTTTTGTTCTGAAGATGAACGAAGGTCTTACGGGTGTGGAACGACATGATGGTGAGTAATTAATGACAGAATTTTCATTTTTGGGTGAACTAACCCTTTAATAATAATACATTTATTAAGAAGTAAGGTGTTTTTTGTGAATGTGCAAGACTTCCGATTTATTAGCCGCTAGGGAATAACAAGAAGAATATCAAAGTGCAGTAAACATTAAAACTGTTTGCGCTACAGACCAGTGTGTTTATAATTAAGACTATACATTAAAATAATATGGTAAGAAATAATGTTTTGTACAGCTAAAAATAACTGGAAACGAATGACACCGGAAGCCAGACACATTAAATTTACGCTGAAAAATAAGGTGGATACATTTTCCCGTTTATAACATTTTATATCAACTTTTGCTTACTCGTATACCTCATGAAACAATTGTTTCACTCTGTGGTTGTGGTTAAATGAATGTGTAATCATTTCTGTTGACTTTGGGAGAGCCTGACCACCATAGGGACTTTTTAATTGCATCTATTCATTTTCTTAACAGAGATCATAAAATTGTAATTGTCCATTTTACTGGCGTACTAAATTGCAAGGTGAGTTTAAGGGCTTCCTGTAGGACGGCATATTTCTTAAAATGCCCATTATCCAGATCTGAACTTTAGCCTTATTTTTAAAACACCTCTGATGTTATTATTGTAGAGTGGGAAGACAACATTTAAGCTTAAAATGAAGTTAGTAAGCCTGTTAAGTGTCGTGATTGATGGGAACCGGTCGTCGCAAATGCTAAATTATTTTTCTTTCCACTGCATATGTGGCTGTGCAATCCGTATACCCTGAGAGTTTGTGCAGGCACCAGCCCTGGGATGATTGATTGCTTCTCTCTTGTTGGCATTGCCAGCTGGCATCAGGGCGATGGGAGAGAGCAATGGACCAGGATATTGGTCTGTGTTTAGAAGGTAGGAGAGCATAGAGACACACACCCACCACAAGCAAAAGCAACACTTTTGCTTAAGCTGTTACATTTCTGTTGGCCTTTAATTCACATCTTTTTTTACTTGTTTCTCCCTTCTTTTGCTGGTTTCGGCCCCTTATAGAAACACAAATCTGGCCCAGTTCTTTTCCTGTAAATTTTAAAATTCAAGGTCATTTGAACAAGAACTGATCACGCAAAGATTCCAGAACAAAAGATGACCGTTCAATTTCATCAAGCAATGTCAACCAATCAAATTTTCCAGCCAATCTAATCAAGCTCGGAGACAGTGCACGTCTCAGCCTGCCCACGTTTGTGACGTCTTTCAAAAGCGTATAATGCAGCTCCTTTTAGCAGACGGGCTCACCTTGAAGGATCAGAGGATTTGGGATGAACAAGAATCCCTCCCCAAACCCCTGCGAGGAAAGGCTTCAACGTCAAGCCTTATCCCGAGACCTGTCCCGCTGATACGCACTGACGCATCACGCAGAGCGCTCTCAGAATCTGACTGCTCCGCTGAGTTTGAGCCCTGTCTCCTCTCATGATTTTAGTACCACTTGTGGTGTGGTAAAATAGCACTGTAGTTACCTCGTAGGCTTGTACACAATTCGATTTCTGCTGTCTATTGAGAATCCATTACATAAGTTACATCTTTGCTGGTGGCACATTGATTATTTCAGACATTGTTCTCATGATTGTTGAACTCCATTTACAAGTTCTCTGCTGATTTTCTACAACAGCATAAAAGCTTTCGACAGTATATTTGACGCAGGTTTTGTGATGTTTAACTCCTTCAAAAGCGGCATCAAGTCCGCATTTGTGTTTTTTCTGTGTATTACATTAGTTAAAATATTTAGTTTTAGGCACATTTCTGTATGAAGTACTGTTCTAAAATCAATAATTTTATTTCGAAGCAGCTGTCTTACCTCTAGCGATCCCCAGGCAAAAATTGTCTATTTACCAAATAAAATGATTTTTTTTTTTTTTTTCAGAGCTTCCAGCAACGGCTGCAAACTTACAGGTTTTTAACATTAAAAAAAAGCATATATGTGTATGCGTATATTTGTGTATACGTATATAATGTATTAGAGATGCACCAATGTATTGGCCAGTAATCAGTATCAGCTGATAAAAGCAATTATTTTCACTCTTGGTCATTGATCATAAAAACAGCCGATGATCATGGCCGATTATATCCTGTCAATCAAAACGTGGTTGAAAAAACATGTTCAGACTGCACCTCATACTGTGTGTGAAGAAAATCTCTGTTGTGTTGAATTTAGAACAAGTTAACGTGGCAATAACGCATTAAAGGATTAGTTCACTTTAAAATGAAAATTACCCCAAGATTTACTCACCCTCAAGCCATCCTAGGTGTATATGACTTTCTTCTTTCTGATGAACACAATCGGAGTTATATTAATAAATATACTGATGTGTCCATGCTTTATAATGGCAGTGAACAGGACCAACGAGTATGAAGCTCAAGAAAGTGCATCCATCCATCATAAACGTACTCCACATAATAAAGGCCTTCTAAAGCAAAGTGATTTTGTAAGAAAAATATCCATATTTAACAAATTATAAAGTAAAATATCTAGCTTCCGCCAGACCGCCTTCCGTATTCAACTTATGAAAAAAGCATGTCAGTTACGCTTTTTTCGTAAGTTGAATACAGAAGGCGTAGGACTTAGTGTAAGTGTTTTGAACTGCTTGAGGCGCTACACTTTCTTCGTAAGTTCAATACTTCATATTAGACAGTGCTGGTTCGTTTTGGACAGTTGGACATTTCAGTTTTCCTCAGATGGCTGTGGATTTCTATGGGGGGATGTTTCATTAACAGAAAGGGGGGCGATGATGGACAAAGACAGAGTTCAGTCCCATCCTCTCATTAAGCTCGAGAAGTGCAGACCATCACTAGATTAAAGTAATCCTCTTTCTTTCCAAAGACCATGTCTCTATTAGCCTCCACCGTGGTCGGCCACACGCGCCGGATTAGACCACATCACTAATGGACTTATTGTTGTCGGTATCTGCATACAAAAAGACCAGCTATGGGGGAGCCTGGGGCTCTCCTCCTAGATGTGCCATCAATACAAAGTTCCTCCCCTCCCTCATCCCCTTATCTCCTCTACTTTTGTTCTCCACTCAGGCGTTTTGTGGGCCAGCGTTGTGTCCAGCAGCGCAGGAGCTGGTAACGGTTCACACACGCAATGCACCCAAGCACTGAATAATGATGAGTTTACAGTAGGGCGAACGTGTTAGACAGTCAGCCACCCACCGAGCAGCTGTTTTCCCTCCAAAACACTCGATTGAAGTGGTTTAGTAGCTTCTGTTGTTACGAAACGCTTCTTAATACAATGAAGTTGGGACATAAGGGAGGTTATGCAAATGGTTTGGAGCTGACCTCTTATTAGGCATCAAAGATGAGAAAATTTGAGGCTTGTCTGATTTAGTTTAGATAATTTAAGTTAATGTATTGTAGAAGAGCTGAAACGGCCAAGACGAAGCGTTATTGTGTCTGGTGGAGAATTAGAACGCCTCTGTTGAAGTCTAGATTCCATCACAACAACCTAGTGATGTAAGCAACTGAAATTTACCCATAATGCATTGTAAAAGTGACTGACAGGCTAAATTAATCCTTAAGCTTTGTGGTGGAGAGGATAGCTCACCCAAATATGAAAATTCATTTATTCACCCTCATTTCCATATGTTCCAAACCTGGATGAGTTTCTTCTGTGAAACAAAGATATATTGGACTTTCTTTGAGAATGATTTTAGTTTTTTTATTATTAGTAGTAGTATTTTCAGTATTTTGAATTAAACTACAATTAAAGAAACTGAAAATATAAAAATAAAGGCTAAGTTTTGGAAATTTTTTGTTTAAAAATAATTTTAAAAAATAAATTTAATATATTTTTTTATAATATATTTAGCTTTAATTTTTTCTTTTAGTTTTAGTCATTTTAGTATTTCAAATTATTTCAGTTAGGTCTCAAGGCAAAATTTACCATTTTAGTTTTTCATCTAATATTTTGTTTCACATCAGCTTTATTTCAGTTAGATTTAGTTAACAATAACAGCAGTGTTTGGACAAAAAAACGTCTAAAACGTTCCAATAAAGTCAGTGAATTCCAGAACTAAATTGGACCCCATTGACTTTTATTGTATATACAAAATAAATAAATAAATAAATAAACAAATAATAAAAAAAAAAATCCAAATATCTTTTGCGTTCCACAAAGAAATAAAGAAAGGCGTATATGTTTGGAATGATATCGAGGGTGAGTAAATGGCTGAATTTTTATTTCTAGGTGAACTATCCCTTTAAGGATTTGTTGGGAAAGAGGTGAACATGTTTGTGTGTTTTGTGTGTGTCTGTGGTTTATCTTGAGTGGCAGGCCATCACATGCTAGGAAAGGTGTGAAGATTAACCTCCCATCTAGCTTTAGACCAGAAATCCTGTGATTGACTCCAGGATAGAGCTGAATCTTGTGTATGAACTTCCTAGGGTTTAGACACAAACACCACTCTAAAACAGTTTTCAGTAGAGAGATGAAGTGCGATACACATCAACCGTTCGAATATCCTGAATCTTTATGCAGTGCAAGTGCACATTTAAAATGACTAGATTGTTTCCCTCCCTGATGGCGTCTCTTCATTAGTCTCCTCTGTATAAAACCAGCTCTCTGTCATTTAAATGAAGCTGGCGTACCCTGATGTAGCTAGCAAGGGCCGCTCCAGGCAGCTGCTGGTGGGACAGTGATTAACAGTGAATGGGGTGGAGGTTAGAGTTGATTCCTCTGGCTCTGTGCCTCTGGATCCTACTGTTGGTCAAACGCCCCCTTCCTCCTCCTCCTTTTCTGGATAATGACACCCACCTCCAGCACTGCACATGCGGCCTTGCTCATAAAGAATACTCATTTATAACTTCAATTTGTCGCCCTGACATGGCGAGGGGTAAAAGGTTTCGGGGAAGACCAGACGGGCCTGTTTATGGGCAGTTAAGAGCCTTGAAATGATGTACCTCGGCAGCACGTCTCATACATCTCTCCGTCTCTCATTCTCTCTGTCCCTCATATAGAATGCATATCATTTCAGCAGGCTGGATAGGGAAGCTGGGGAGCGCTTTTGGGTCGTAAAAAGATGAAATATCACTGTTATTTCTTGAGTCTTCACAGTGTCTGCCACCACAACTAAGGATTTACGAGCGTTGTAAAGCTGAGTTATGTCCCAGAACATGCAACCCAAGGATTGCAGTGGTACAAATATTTATTTTTTTACTTTTCTTATTTATTTATTTATTTATTTGTTTCTTTCTTTCTTTCTTTCTTTCTTTCTTTCTTATTACTTACAAGTTACTTGTTTACTTGTTTTTATAGCAGATATTATAAATGCTATTTATTTAGTTATTTATTTGCTTGCTATTTTTTTTATAGATGTATAATATATATATATATATATATATATATATATATAGTGGTGGAAAGAGTACTGAAAAAATATACTCAAGTAAAAGTACCATTACATTCCAAAAAATGTAGTATGAGTAGAGTAAAAAGTACTTGTCCAAAAAAAAAAACTAAAAAGTAGCTTATTTAAAAGTACTTATGAGTAGTGAGTAGTGAGTACTGAGCTGTGGATTCTACCCCCTTATAATACACGCTGTACACTGCAATTTAAACATTTAGAAAACATTGTATATACTGTAATTCACATTTTCTTTTGTTGTTTGTCAGAAAGAATGAAGAATATCTATCCATCTTTTTAAAATGCACGAAAACAACACGGAAAGACTAGCACAGAGATGAAAAGATGAAAGAGTTCTCTGTACACTCATTCCCATTGAAATCATAATGTTTGAAATAAAAATAAAAAATATGTAAAATCAGGTGTAAGGCCACTGAGTGTGAGCATGCTATTGTTGCACATAAAATATCAATGTTCGGAACAGTGCAAAGAATACAAAAACCATGCAAAAGAATGCGTGGCGAATGCAAAAGATACAAAAATTCATATGAGCATCACACACCATGAGATGGGTTAAATAGAGATTTAAAAATAGATTAAAAAGGCCATTTCTTTCCAAAACAGTGCCAGTTTTAGTGTTTTGTGATAAAGAAATGAGAATATTATCAAACAGTTTACCTCACCTAATGCACTGAAATTCTCATTTATAAGAAAAATTTTGCATCAAATAGGGAAATATTTCAGGGGTAACTTTTTCAAAAGAAACGCACGCACGCGCGCACGTGCGCGTATCTTTGCTGTCTCGGCGAATGTGCTGTTTCAGCAGCATCCACAACTGAATTGAACAAAAAATGCTGAACTGAAAAATATTTTTACGCTACTGCACTTGCTAAATGAAGGCGGATTATATGAAATTTATCAAACAAAAAATGTTGTTTATTAACGAGCTGTAGTCACGCGCTGACATAAATGTTAACGCCATGGGTCATCATCATAAGGTGCATACTGAATTTGGTCCTCCATTTTCAGTACAGCAAGGTGTTTTTCCACATTAAACGTTTTAGAGTGTCCCCAACACCACAGCGCATTATGCCACCCCGCATTATGATCGCCGCACTTGCTGGAGTTATTATTGTATGCGATAGCCTACCTGCAATTTCAGGCCCTGTAGATAGGCTAGCCTATATATTTACATTCAATAAGCAGAAATCCGAAATTTACCTTAACATATTAGAGGAAGATGCTGATATCTCGATTGAACTGATGCTTGAAGAATGCGCTTCCACAGCAGCCATGATTGACCGCATATGGCGGTTAAAGTATGCACGATCACGAGACCGATTACTCTCTCCCTATCCAATCATGTTGATGGATAAAAACAAAATTAAAACGTGTATCGACCACAAATGGAGGAAAATAGCGGAGTAAAAGTATCGATACATCACTTAAAATGTACTCAAGTAAAAGTAAAAGTACACATTTTTTAAAACACTCAAAAAAGTAAAATTTCTGATAAAAACTACTCAATTACAGTAACGTGAGTGTTTGTGATTCGTTACTTCACACCCCTGTGTGTGTGTGTATATATATATATATATATATAATATATATTTATAGGGTGAATTCAGGTTGATTGGAACATTTTGCCATTGAGATGACTGGGAAAAAGTGTCCCAATCAACCTGAATTCACCCTAAATAAATAAATAAATACACTCACTCACTCACACAAACACACACACACACAGACACACACACACAGGCTTGTTTTGCTATCTTAGTGAGGACATTCCATAAGCGTAATGGTTTTCGTACTGTACAAACTATTCTACCCCCCTACACTACCCCTACTCCTAAACCTACCCATCACAGAAAGCATTCTGCATTTTTACATTTTTAATAAAACATTGTTTAGTATGTTTTTAAAGCTATTTTAAATAAGAGGACTCATGAAATGTCGTCATATTTCATGTTTACGTCGTAATACCAGTGTAATACCCATGTCATTATACAAATTTGTGTCCTCATAAATCACAAAAGCGCACTCACACACACACACACACACATTATATATATGTATATATATATATATATATATATATATATATTATGTAAACAAACTTATATGTTAGACGCGATTAATCGATTTGACAGCACGTGTGTGTGTGTGTGTATATATATATATATATAGTGTGTGTGTGTGTATATATATATATATATATATATAGATAGATATATAGATATAGATATAGATATATAATGTTTTTTCTTTTCAGATAATACAATTGCTATTTATTTATTTATTTACTCGTAATACTCGTAAAAAAATATACAAAACAAATGTGCTTTATTTTTGTTTTGTTTTATTTACGATTTTGGGTTGATCTTTGAAACCGCACAAAATTGGTCATTTAGCTTTAAGCCTTTTCACTTGGATTGTTTGTCCTGTGACGGTACCTGAATATTAATGTCAGCCTGGTGGGTCAGAGCGTTTCTCACACATGGAGGAAATTATTTTTCATGCATAGTCACCACATCAGTGCATCCAGATGCTTTTCATCAATCAGCTGTGAAAGAGAGAAACTGAGAGAGCGAGGGATCCCAGCTGTTGTGTTCTAACAGGACTCAGGTGATGGCTAAGCAGCAGAGACAGCATCTAAATGAACGTTGAGACGAAGACAAACATGCACATGCTAATGCCAACGCAAACAAAAGCCGAAAGAAACCGAAAAAAGTGAGTATGGCGTACATGCAGCGTTGATTTCCCACTGTCCCCAAGGCAATATCAGTCTGGGCTTCTGCCCTGAGCTCGCACCGGGCTCATTACGTCTGGAGAGGCCTCTTTGATCCTATCGGGGTTTGGGATGGTGAAACGTTGAAGGCAGCAGATCGCTCTGTGTGTGTGTGTGTGTGTGTGTGTGTAGACTAGTGTGTATTTGTGTGTGGTGGAAGGGATGTTAGCTGGTGGGGGTTGGAAAGAGGGACAGATGTCCAAGCTGCACGTGCCTCAAGCGTCATATCCAACCCCCCAACTCCCCTGTTACCTCTCCACCCCTCTTCGCTTCTGTCCCACCACCCCCCGACTTCTGTCAGGAGCTGGCCCAGCCCGTGGGTCCATCGACTGCAACAGATGTGTTCGGCACTGGGCCATACTGATGCTAACGTGACTGCAGAAGACCTCTGAAATCCAACCTTTCTAAGCTGCTGTGGCATCTCATAGCCAGAAGATATGAAACCTGATCTAGATCCTCTTATCCTCTGAAGTGTCATTGATGGCAGAGAAGATTAGAGTTTAAATTCCTCAAAATGTCACAAGTTCTTTGAGTTCTTTTGCTTGCAGTTGTGGGCCAGTCTGATATATTATTTCCAGCCATAACTGACTGCAGGGCAGAGGTTTAGCCGCATCTATCCAGAGATTTGGAGGAAGATATTGAGATGTCCTTTCATGTGGGCCAGAGACAGGTGTATTCAAGAGAAGTACTCTTTCTCAAAGCTGCTGTGATTGTGTTGACTCCACAAGGGAACTCTTAGTGGCGGCCGCAAATCACTACAGAGAAAAGAAGGAAATCACTCATACACCCAGACAGCTCAAGAGAAACTCGCTATAATATTTTTTGCCAATGTTTGGCTGTCCATTCTTGTGGGGACATATTTTTGTGAATACAATTGTGTGTTACTATAATTTTCTATTTAAAAAAGTTTGTACACACCGTTAATGCTTTCAATATTATGCACCAAATGCAGTGTTTCAACCTCAGTTTTTATCTCTATATAAACTCCCAATCAAATGTTTAGGGTCAGTAAGATTTTTTTTAAAAAGAAATTAATACTTTTTTTTTTTTTTTTTACAGGATTAAATTGATCAAACATGACATTGAAAACATTTATAATGTTACAAGTGATTTCTTTTTAAAATAAATGCATATATTCATAAATTCATCAAGGATTCCTGAATAAATGTATCATGTTTTCCACAAAAAATGTAGCGCAACTGTTCTCAACAATTGTAATAATATAAATAATAATAATTATAATAATAAATGTTTCTTGAGCATCAAATCAGCATATTAGAATGATTTCTGAGTGATCATATGACTGAAGACTGGAGTAAAAGCTGCTGAAAAATTATCTTTTTTTTAAAGTTTATTTTATTTATCTTATTTATTAAAGGTGCAGTATGTGATATTGACAGCTAGTGGTTGAAATGGGTACTGCAGTCCAAATTCAAAATATTGGAGAGGGTTGTTTCTCCTGCCCCCTCCTCCTCAGACTCGACGCTCACGCGGGTTGCCAGATTAAGGACACGCAACAGGAACGAGCACAGTTGTCAATGGAAGGCGACAAGCTGATGAGTTGATGAGTTGATTTATCCACTTTTTAATATGCCTCTGGTCATAGAGCATTTTAGATGGATGCCGAGGCTTTTTAGGTCAGGTAGAATCTGCAATCTCTGACCTAGTTTGTTTTCTGGCTTCCGTGGCTACAATACACGGTGTTTTCCCCCAAATGGCAACCCAGGGTGTCGAAATACTATTGGATAAATTGGCAGTGTGCGAGATCACACAGACCAAAATAGATATTTCCGACACGGAACGCACATTTCAAAGTAACCGGCTGTAGCATTGTGTTTTTGGAGAAACAAGTATGTGAACTTAGCATGTTTCCTAAATATCTGCAAACATATGGAATTTTTGTGCTTAGTACAGTCACATTACATACAGCACCTTTAATTTTCTTGTTCTGCTTTGCCATTACAGGAATAAATTTATTATAAAATAATAATTTAAAATATATTAAAATAGAACACAGTTATTTTGAATTGTAGAGATATATCACATTATAACTGATTTTACTGTATTTTGATCCAATAAGTGCAGCTGTGGTGAGCATAAGAGACTTCTTTCAAAAACAGAGAGTCCCTGAGGGCTGTTTTTAGTGGTGGTGGGTGTCTGAATAAGTGGAAGGTTTTTTCCCTTTTCCTGCCTCAGGTCTGCCCTGGTCTGGGGTGGTCAGGGGTGATCTGTTGTGGATAATTGGACGTCCAGGGGGCTGGAGGACAAATGTGATCATTTAAAGAAGATGAGAGGGTTGAGAAACCAGTGGACAGGCCTAAAGCTCTCCATATGTCCACACACACAGATGATGATTAGCATTATACCTCATCAGTCAGATAAATCAATAGCCTGTCGGTCAGCTACCACCTGTTCACCTGATTGTGCATGCTAAACTCGCATAACTCGAATTTTAAGCAATGGCGGGATGTTAATAAAATAGTATGAAATCATAAACATGTAAGATGCGTCATTGGGCACCTGCACATCCCTAAATCAAATTCACATTGGAGGGAGCGTGCAGATTTTTAATATCAAGGCACACGGATTAGAGCTTGTAAAACTGATATTGACACGGTTCATGATTTCCTGACCCGAATTTAATAAGATTAATGCCTCACAGAGATTACAGCGTATATCTGCGTGATGAAGCCGTCTTCAGCATGCGTTTGTCTATGTGTATGTCTGAGCGTTTGACAGATCGCTTCATGCAGAGAGGACAGATTGACAGATGACCAACTCAAATGCTGAAAGCGCTTCTGCGAACATAAACCTTTCATCACTGAGAGAGGGCCATTTGTCATTTGAATATTAGATTTTATTCATGAGTGATCGTAAAGCATGCAAGCTTTCAGGGAACAAAGTAACACGCTTTTGAGTGCCTGATCATGCTTGACGATAAACCTTTTCATTAGGCGTGAATGACTGTGGATCCATTTGTGTGTTTAGTCTAAACTTCTAGTTAGAAAGCTAATAAAAGTATCGAACACCATAAAAAACAAACATGTTTAGAGCTTTAAATGCACATTTCAGCAATGCAAACTGGTTGTAATGCTGACAAAGACCTCAAACAGACCACCGAAGCACCCGTCTCCACTTTTGAATTGATTTTATAAAGCCTTTCACCTGCCGCTCAGTGACTCAAACAAACAGACTCATTACTGTATAGACAGCTGCATTGGTTGCAAGTGAAAGGCCCCAGCAGAGTCATATGCTGGTGGTTTTAAGGGATACCTTACAATGTCAGAGATCCGACTTTAAAATTAATGAAGGACTGGGGATGAAGAATTGATTTTTGAGAGGGGAAAGGTTGCGAGTCAGGGGATTCATTAGCCATGCCCCACAGAATGCAGCTATAGTGGCTGCCGAGGGAGGTAATTGAAGTGGACTGCGGCGCTCACGGGTAGGATTACACCGACTTTGTTTTCAGAGGAGATAGAAAGATGGAAAGAAGGAGAAGGAGAGGGGGTTTCCCCCAAAGGCCAACGTAAAGGGTCAAAGGTCATATTCTTAATTCTTCATCCCCAGGGTTTATGGGTAATTGGCAGTCTAATCAGGGTTTATAGAAGCTATCTTGGTCAGATCTGGCCCAGGACTAGTTTAAAATTATACCCTTTCCCACCTGTTAGAGTCATCTGTACCTTATCTTAAGGTGTTGATTGTCAAGATAGGAACAACAGAAGAAGATGCTTAGTTTTTATTGGCTTAGCAAGCACCTCTAATAATTATAGTGACTTCTTGCAGATTTCTTGTTTGCTGGAAGCCGTATTTGCAGCAAGAATGGGAAAGTCCACGAGAACTTCATTTTCCCTCAGATTGGAGGGTGGCTCTCTCAGGGGAACTGGAACTGTTGTTGGCTTGACAGGGCAACATTAGATTTCCATAAGCCCAAGGGACTGTACAATTCTGTTTATATGCATGTGAGTGCGTGTGTGTGTAAATTAATTAGTTGAAAGCTCACATACAGTGTGTTTCAGGACCGGTTCACGAGGTTAATTAAAGCTGCAGGTAGGGCCAGGGATTCAAGCTTGCCCAAATAGATTTGACTAACACTCAGCACCCTGCTGGTTGAAATCTTGTCAAGCTATTTAAGACTTGCTTTGAAACATTACTGCTGTTGTTGTGACAACTAATAAAGCAATAAGCCATGAAGGGACATGCAGAACAGTTAGTTTACCATGGTTAGTGGTAAATACTTACCACTAATAGGCAAATACTTATGACTGGAACATTATTGCAGTGATTATTATGTTTTTAGCATGTTATTTGTTTGGCAACAGTTCTTTTAACCCTTAAAGATGGAGTGTGTAGCTTTTCATTTCTTAAACAACCATGTAGGAAGACGCATCATGGCCATATTCCAGGATGACAATGTCAAGTGAAAATTCAGTGAAAGTCTTTGGGATGTGCTGGAGGAGACTTTATAGAGTGCTTGACTCTTGCATTGTTAACACAAGATCTTGACCAAAAATGGATCCACTTCTTGATGGAAATAACACCACAACATTGATTTCCATCAAGAGGTGCATCAGTTTTTGGTCAAGATCTTGTATTGACAATGCAAGAGTCAAACACTCTATAAAGTCTACTCCAGCACATACCAAAGACTTTCACTGAATTTAAGGTCTGGACTCAGATTCTTTATTTGTGTGTTTGATACTAAATATTAATTTAGTTTATATTGAATTTAACTGATGTTTGATCACAAATATATCTCCTCTTAGTTAATTGTGAGCGAACCTTTAAATAGCATAATAAAATGTGATTGACACAACTAGCTTTGGTTTTTCCCTATTTTAAAATGCGACATCAGTAGACATCCAATTATACTCATGTTTGTCAAGCAGGAAAGCCTCCATCATTCACCATGACATCCTCATGAAGTGTAATGTATATTCATGCTTGATGCTACTCCATCGCATACATTTGAAGGGAAGGAAATTAAAACAGCAGCAGCTGACAGACATCCATTAGAGGTGCAAAGAGGGGCGCCCAAAAAGCTAACGCTAATATCTGCCTGTTCTGTTGTCCTGCTTGGGATTCATCAACAATATATATTAATTCACACATGCGCGGAGAGCTTCATTCATCAAACCGAACTCTCCCGCCCTGCCGTGATGACATTGTAGCGACATTAACGCAGTAATTTAGATGTAATGGCCGTACATTATCCATCCTAAAGTCAAAGCATACACGCTGATTCACTTAGGCCCACGTAAACACATCCGATGCACCAATTATATCTTACACATAATTAAGTCATAAATTTAATTCCAACTGGTGTCAGGCTGTTTTTTGTCCATCCATGGCTTTTCAGTCTGTTTCGGCTATAATAAATCTTGCATTATATTGATCCATAGCAACCTCTAAAGATTTGTGACTCTAATATCGAGGACCCACCGCAGAAACACTCCGGTTCCTCTGCTCATCGAGAGGTATTAGGGACCTTGAGATAGCATCAAACTCTCACTGACACGCGTGCGGTGCTGAAGGACAGCCGGTGTCCCCAAGCTGCAAACCTTGACTGTGGTGCCGTCGATCTATTATGTGCGTGACAATGATAGATTTTTGCAGATATGACTAATGTCTTGCATTTAAGAGCATATTCATAACACTCATACGCATTTATCTTGAAATGATAGTGTATAATGGGGTAATTTGAAGGACAGTGGGACTGAAAAAGTGTTGTTTAATTTGTTATATATATATATATATATATATGTATATATATAATATATACACACACAAAATGTTAATTTAAAAACAACAACAAAAACATGTTATTTATGTTGACTTCAATGGCTTTTAAGTGTTACAAAATGATTTTTGTGAATTTTGCTGAAGCTCTCCTAAACCCACTAGTGCTATCTGGAATTGAGACTGATAGAGTTTTGAAAGGATTATCAATGCCACCACTTGGACTGTTTTAATATGCAAAATTTTACCCTATCATCTCTCTAATCTCTATAATTAATTAATCATCGTTAGGGCTTGATGTGCATATTACGAAGTAAAAGCTCAGCCTCCGCAACTTTAGAAATCTGCCTTAATGTTAGGAAGTGTTCAAAAAGTTTGTGTAACACTTCTGATCTGTCAGTTTAAGCTGAAACAAAAAAGTTCTCTCGGCTCTTAAACTTTTTTGTGAAGTGGTCTTAGAAAGAGGGCGAGAGAGAGCGTGAACGAGATGGATGGGAAGAGAGAGAAATGACTGCTTTCGGACTGTTATCAGACCTCTGTCAGTTCGGTTGGATTACAGAATTTGGAAAGGTTCAGGTCAGTCAAGAGAAAAGGACAAATTGAGAAAGGAGGCAGATAGGAGAGACACTGTCAGAGAGAAAGCAAATTAGGCAGTAGGGATAGAGATTCTTATTTGGGAAAGTACGTTTACAAAAACTAAGACCAGGTACCTCTATATCCTAGACTAGAGTTACTCTGAAATAAGAAATAATGAAATAAGGAAGTGTCTATTAGAAACGGACTGTCTTGTCACATAATTTTCACAAAAAAATTGTGAATTGTACATCTGGTATAGATTCTGCATAAATATGTTCCATTAAAATGCCTTGTGTTTCTATTGGCCTTGAGCACCCTTGGATAAATGTGCAGAGTTGTCAGTTAATGTACTTGAGAGAGGTTTTTGTATGCCCTTATATGGAGATGGGCGTGTCTTATGATAATTACTATCTGCTGACACATGCTCCCCTCATTTGAATAATTCATCAACGAGGAATAAGGGTGAGAACAAATTTCTCCTGTTGTGAAGCTGACTGAAATTTTACATGAAACAGTTTTCTGTGTGAATAAGCAGCAAGCAATTATTACTGAATGAAAAAAGGAAAGGTGAAATTGCTGTTTTATCAAGATAAGGAAAAAATACAATAGGATTTTGCAAGAAGAATTTCTTCAGGCACTATTTAGTGTCTGCTGCCTGTTTCAGTGTTCGAGTTCAGCCTGTTCCCTGTGGCTATAAAGGGAACTTTTAAATTCCCTCTCTCACACCTTGCCGACTAAAACAGGTTCTTATTTCAGTGGATTTATTTGCTGTCTGAGCTTTGGATATTGTGTTCTGAGTGAGAGAGCTGTAGTTTGGTTCACTTTTGGATCTGATCCAGCGCAATATCGAAAGCCTTCCACTTCATACACTCTATCTGACCAAACCTTTCGCTCTGGGCCACAAACACCAATTGGAAACGTGCAGTTGATAGAGCACTGGTCAGATTAAAGTATTGGCAGTGCCGGCACTATGGAATCTGATAAATGGCAATAAAATGGAAATCCAGATTGAGAGGGGAACTGATATCATCAGCCCTAAAGGTGCAGGAAGGTCGATTGAAGGATATTTGTGCTTGTGGTTATTGCTTGTGTTGCCAAATTTGTGTTTGCATGTGCTTTGTTTGTGTTTTGCACACAACTTATATAAGTTATATTTTTTGCCAGTATCAGTAACACAAAAAAAGGTGGTTTTGCCAGTGTCTAACTGATTTAATTATTCATAGTCATGTGTTAGAGGAAACAATGCATTATTTATTAGGCCGACATGGACAGTGAGCAAATTAAGACCAGAGGGAGAGGGGGAACAGGACAACATTGCAAACAAATTAAACCAGGATAACCAACTAACAAAGTGATTGCATAGCAATAAACTAATATCCCCAAATGTTTGCTGCATAGCACAATAAGTGCAGCTGTTTGTGGAGTTATTATATCTAGTGTGGTCCCCATTCCCAGTTACTGATCATTTTCGTCTTTTTTCCCTGTTTCTTCAGTTCTCCGGGATGATTTCCGACAGACTCCCAGTGACGTGGTGGTGGCAGCAGGGGAGCCGGCAGTGATGGAGTGCATCCCTCCACGAGGCCACCCAGAACCCACTATCTCCTGGAAGAGGAACAACGTGAAAGTGAACGACAAGGACGAGAGGATAACGGTGAATGTCCTTTCATGTGTTCTTTCTTTCTTTCTTTCTTTCTTTAAAAATACATTTCAAATAAATGCTGTTCTGAACTTTCTATTCATCAAAGAATCCTGAAAAAAGTATTACAAAGCAGCACAACTTTTTTCAACATTGATAATAACAAATGTTTATTGAGCAACAAATCAATTGGGTGGTATGCTGTGTTTGCTTAGTAGCTTGGTAGTTTTTACATAGTTTGGCGAAAAGCAAACACAGCACACCACCCAAAACACGCCATACCTACTGTGAAGCATGTTGGTGGCAGCATTATGTTGTGGGGATGTTTCTCTTTAGCTGGGACTGGGCGATTGGCCAGGATTGAAGGGAAAGTGGATGCTGCCAGGTACATCCAAATTCTTGAGGAAAACTTGTGTCCCTCTGCTAGACAGCTGAAGATGGGCAGGTCATTCACCTTCCAACACAACAATGATCCTAAACATACAGCCAAAAGAACAATGGCTTAAGGCCTCGATATACTTCAAGCGAAGTTCTTTTTCGTTCTTCGTTTAGGGGTAAAACGAAGTTCGAAATACGTGAGCAGCAATATACTGCAATCAAACATCTGACACCGCCCACACTGCTGAGAGCAACGGTTAGATGAATATGTAAAAATGTTGCGTGCTTTCCTCTCAGTAACAAAATAAACACAACAAAATTGATAAACTAGTAAGGATTTTTTTAATAAAGCATAAGAAAAGCATCTGATCACGACAACGTGGATATGTTTGTTTTGTTAGATTTTGCTGTATTTGGCCGAGCAGTCGTTTGGGTGGCTCGCCAATGTATTAGATTTCTCTAATACATAAAATAAGTAAGCTTGACCAGAGTTCTTGTGGGGAGAAGAATTTATTGAAGGTAGTAGTGTAGCACAGTTCTTCAGCATCGATGTCAGCATGTCGGCCTTCAAAAGATCTTAACCCAAAGTTCTGTCTGTGGGACAGAACTTTATACATGAAGACAAAAGGGCTACAAAACAATAGAAAACTGTTAGGACCTCCCACAGGAGATCGATCTACCCTGCAGTCTACTCTGAGCAATGCTGTTTCTTTGTCATTCACACCCATCAGTTTCTGTGGGCCATACGTCTGTATGGGCCATTTGGTTCACACCTTTACAGACACAGTTGAATGCATCTGAGGCACAGTCACAGTGTAAATGCATCTAACTAAAGAGAATGAAAATACACATAATCTTTCAGTTTGCACAAGCTCTGTAATTCGGCACTCCAGTAAAGTCACTTCGTGTTTATATTATAACACTTTATAAAATAGATTGCTTAAAATCAAGCAGCTTTACCATATTAAACATGAAAAACAGTGTCAGTCTCTCATTTCATCAGAAGTACAACTTTGTTTTCTACTATAAAGCAGCTCTCCAGTGTTCATGTTTTCACTCATGGACGTCTGACTTCTGTGGAGGAGAAATGAACTGGAAAAAACTTACCAGCCGAAGCAAACTTTTCCAGAATGCTGTTTCGAACTTCCAAAACAAACTCCAAACGAACTTCGTTTTGGCCTCATTTTGTTCGAAAACAAAAGTTTGTTCTTCGATTTCATTTGAAGTATATTGGGGCCTTTAACGATAAGAAGGTGAATGTCCTTGAGTGGCCAAGTCAGAGCCCTGACTTAAATTCCTTGCAAAATCTGTGGATGGACTTGAAGAGAGCAGTCCTTTGCCACTCACCACAGAAATTTGACTGAAGTTGAGCAATTCTGCAAGGAAGAATGGGCAAATACTCCCCAATCTAGGTGTGCAAAGCTAGTACAGACATATCCAACAAGATTAATGGCTGTAATTAAAGCAAAAGGTGGCTCTACTAAGTATTCAGTCAGGGGACTGATGACTTTTCCAACACTGTTATTCTAGTTTTTCAATTTTTAATAATCCTCCAGAATCTTTTAAAATGTTATTTTCACTTTGATGATGAGGGTTATAATGTGACAAAAGGTAAAGATTTTTTACAGGGTATGATGAGTTTCTGTAGGCACTGTATGACTCTGTATGACTTTATTTAAATTTCTTTCCATATAATATTGCCAAAGAATTCAAACAAATTGATTTTAAATAGAAATAAAAGCATATGCATTTGTGAACATTTTGTAAGTTCACAGAGGACATTATTCTTAATAACTCAGACAAACAGCTAACAAATAGGAATTTATCTTTTTTTTTTCCTCTCTCTCTCTCTCTCTCTCTCTCTCTCTCTCTCTCTCTCTCTCTTTGTTCTCTCAACATTATAACACTGACCTTTTATTTGTCTGTCTCTCTGTCATGGTCGTTCCTATGACTCTCTTATCAGCCACTCGACTAAATGGGCTATTACAGTGCTTTTACTAAACGTATCAGTTTGGCCGTCCTCTTTGTGTGAAGTGTTTCATAAACAACCAAACTCACTTTGCTTTAGTATTTATGGTTTTCCAGAGCCCAGACACCATTTTCATAAAACATCACAGCATGTTTGGCTTCCAGTGGGGACCAACTCAGTTTTTAGTGTCTTTTTCCCTTAGATGTTTTATAAATGCATACCCCTGACAGATCTTGGTGTTCTTTTCCTTACAGATCCGTGGAGGGAAGCTGATGATCTCTAATACACGAAAGAGCGATGCAGGAATGTATGTGTGTGTCGGCACTAATATGGTTGGAGAGAAAGACAGCGACCCTGCTGAGCTTGTAGTGTTTGGTAGGTTTGTAGTTCTTTTTTTCTCTATCTTTCATTTTCTCTCTCTCTCTTACACTGATTTCTTTGTGAATCTCTTTTTCCTGTAGAGCGACCCATGTTTGTACGCAGACCTGTAAATCAGGTGGTCCTCGCTGATGACACTGTGGACTTCCAGTGTGAGGTTCAGGGAGACCCCACTCCCACCATACGCTGGAAGAAAGAGGAAGGAGAACTGCCTCGGGGAAGGTGAGACTTAAATGCATGCAATAAAATGTTGGCATTAGCAATATGACAAAAAATTAAAATTAATTAATTGATTAATTATTTTTAAAAAATTGTATTTTTTTTATATTATAATAAATTGTAATTAATAATAATAAACATACATTTTTAACAACAATAGTACATATTTAATAATAATAATCATTTTGATTTATAAAAAAATGTCATTTTAAAATATTAATACATACATACAGTATATACATAAAGTGTGTGTGTGTGTGTGTATATATATATATATATATATATATATATACACACACATTATGTATATACTGTTTACATAGTTTGTTTTAATAATTCAATTTTATAATTTATAATTTTATAAATAATTTATAATTACATTTATATTAGTGCTGTCAAACGATTAATCGCATCCAAAATAAACGTTTGTGTTTACGTAATATATGTGTGTGTACTGTGTATATTTATTATGTATATATAAATACATAAATACGCATGCATATATATAACAAAAATATATTGTTTATATATCAAATATTTATATTTATATATAATATAAATTATTTATAAATAAATATACATGTATACATGTAAATATTTCTTAAATATGCATGTGTGTGTATTTATATATACATAAATATACACAGTACACACATATATTATGTAAACACAAACTTTCATTTTGGATGCGATTAATCATTTGACAGCACTAATTTATATATTTAATAACATTATTATTAGTAGTAGTAGTGGTGGTGGTGGTAGTAAAATTGTACTATTATTATTATATTTATTTAAATATAAATATTTATTAAATTATTACTTAAATATATATTTTATATAGTTTCACAATTGATAATTATTCTGGCAAATTCTGCAATTAAAAAATATATATATATATATATATTAGTTCAAAACTCCTTGAACGCTGTTAGCAGCAGATGTTAATCACACTGAAGCATTACTGCGTTAAAATCCACTGTAGCGAAACTTTGCTGATACAGCTGGCAGAGAACAGTGGTTCTCAGTTTATAGACAAATTACAGAGTAACTCTGTTGTGTGTGTGTGTTTCCTGGCAGGTTTGAGATTCGTGCCGACAACAGCCTGCGTCTTACTCAGGTGAAGGCTGAAGATGAAGGCTCGTACACCTGTTTATCTGAGAACAGCGTGGGCAAAGCTGAAGCATCCGGAACACTTCAGGTCCACGGTGAGTTACAACAACTGTGCAGATGCACAAATGCTGCTTAGCTCAGTAACTCTCTCAAACACACACGCATACACATCCACACAGCAGCACATCTGACGGATTTGACAATAATTCTATTATATTCTTCCCTCTGACTTTAGCATCTTTCTCACACATACTCAACCGAGTCTGAAGTTTATTAACCGAAGCCCGCACACTCTCGCACACGTGCTGGCCTTGCATTTTGCTGATTACAGGAGTGAAGTATGGCAACAGCCATTTATTTAAAGCTGCCAGATGCAATTAACATAATTCCATCTGGTTAGAGGCACATCTTGCTTCATAAAACATGACTGTGGGCTTGGGAACATGCACGCATTAAGAATATTCCACACACTTAATAGATGTTTATAGCAGCACACTTGCTGTGAATGATTTCACCTGACAGCTGATGGAAGATGATTCAACGTGTGAGTGAGACCGAAATATTATTAGTACTGCTTTGTATAAACATTGTAGGCTTCACTGTCAGACAGAAGGAATCTACAACACGTTTTAGAACGAGTTTATTCCTGTTCGCGTCATGTTGGAATTAGCATAGTTATGAGTTTTCAGATTCGAAACTGAATTACTAGTTTGTTTTTTGAAAGTTCTGACTTCTCCAATTTGATTATTCTAGTATCATGTAGAAACAACCAAAATGGCTGTCTGTGCTTATATGTAATTTAATCATAACTAGTGTTGCTAAGTGTGCACTTATAGAAATAAAAACAAAAGCTATATTAATGTAGTAAGAGTTTTAGTGAGTATTATATTAATATTTTTAAATATGAAGTGTTTTATAAACCACGAAAGTGCCTTTTGGTGTTATGAGTGTTGTCATAGAAACAAATATTTTTGTGAGTCCAAGGATGTCAACAGCTCAGAGTCCTCTTGTAATTATGGTAATTCCAACATGACATGAACGAAACGTTAATTTAGAGTTTCTCTCATCACTTCCTCCTCATCTCCTCTTCTTCCTATTACTGCCGCCCATTGTTGTTTCATCCCACTTGTTTCATTAATCACTTATTTTATTAATTTCTTTCATGTTCTAAATACAAAACAAAATCCAACTTTCCAGTCCACTCATCTCATTTTTATTCTTTTTTTTTTTTTTTTGTCTCTCTCCATCCTCTCCTCCATTAAAGTGGGCCCATCTCGTAAGTACCATTCCATTTCATTTCTCTGCATGCGTGTGGGTGTGCTTCACATGTTTTGGAGGCTGTGAATGGTCGTGACAGGGTTAAGACCCTGCGCTGGCCATTCACTTCTGCATACTTGTCTTTTCCTTATTGTCATTTCCAAATTTTCAATTTCCACTTAAAAGGATAGTTCACAAACATAAAAACATTCTGTCATTTATTCACCCTAATATAATTCAAAACCTGTATGGTGTTCATTCTTCTGCAGAACTGTATTTCAAAGAATGTTTCAACCGTTTTTGTCAAAAGTCAATGGGGTCCAAAATAACACTGAACCCAAATGACTTTCATTGTTTGAACACAAAAACTCAGAGATGTTTTTTAAAATATCTTCTTTTGTGTTTCACAGAACAAAGAAAGTCAAACAGGTTTCAAATGATTTTTGGATGAACTACCCCTCTACATACAGAAGTAATAAGTGACTATTCTAGTCCAGCTCATTAATTCAGATATGCAGAGCAGTAACACTGGGTTTCACTGTTAAAACCGACATAGAAAATGCAGGTATTTGAACTTCAGAGACTTTTTGAAGTGTTGGATTCTCTATATGTCTATTACTAAAGGTCATTGTCTAGCCCAGCATACAAGTAACCTCTGTGAGAATAGCATGATCACATTACATACAGAGACATTGAAAGAGAGGACCTCTGCTTCAGAGCTTGATCATTGCTGCTGCAATGCCAATAATAATTCAGTGGATGTGAGTTCTAGAAGATCTGACGGATTTGGAACCATTTTTTTTTCCCACAATGGTTTTATACAGTGTGGTCCAGTCAGTCAGTTAGAACAACTCTATATTGTCAGCAGAAACTCATTGGTTTTGGCTTTGAAGCCTTGCGGAGTCACCAAGCCTACAATCGTTTTACCCTTAAAAGTGTTCATAAATAGCATAAAATAAATACTAACACTTTTGCCTTTTTTAGAACTTGAATTTTATACCACTTGCTTTGTTTTTCTTTCAAGAACTGTATTTAACTTAAGGCACAATGAGGAGTACATGTGTACATATGTTATTTCTGTCAAGGAAAACAAGTGGAACGACTATATCTGATGCTGACGGAGCACTTCAGTGATATCTAGACAGACCGACAGACAGACAGACAGAATAAAAGAATGTTTTCAGAGGGAAGCAAGGGCGTTCTGCTCCATTTTAAGGGGGTAAAAAGAAACCGTTCCCTGCAGGGTGGTAGTTTTCATACAACCCAACATGGGTCTTTGGTGCTTTTTTCTTCTTTGTTATATGTGTCTTGGATGAGATACATTTAATTGAAAGTTTGGGAAATTGAAAGATTGAGCTGCTCTGAAAGTACTCCCAAACTGTTTTTGTTGTATTTTTTTTTTTTTTTTTAGCCTAACAAAGGATGTCTTAGCTCTGTTCCAAGATATGTTGAGCTGCCCACCTAGGCAACATTTTTAGGCATAGAAGTAAATGTCAGAGTTGTTGCAAACAGTACCTACATGAAAATTTTATCACTCAGAGGTTTGTCAACAGGGGAAATCTCAGTTATTTCTATCTCAAGGAAGATTTTGGGAAGAATTTGATAAATTAAAATGTTCTAATCTTTTAAAAATCTTTTTTAGAAGACTAAGGCCCGGTTTCACAGACAGGGCTTAGACTAAAAGCTAGGATTAGGCCTTAGTTCAATTAGGGCATTTAAGTGCTTTTATAAACTTGCACTAGAAAAAACATAACTTATGTGCATCTTAATGGCTCAAAACAAAGATCTTTCAGTGCAAGTTGCTTTCAGTTAAAACAGCTCAAACATGCATTTTAGTCCAAGACTAGCTCAAGCCTTGTCTGTGAAACCGGGGGGTTTTGGTATTTTTGTTAGAGAAACATTCTGAGATGCTGAAGATTTATGCACAAATCTCAATTTGTTGAGATACAATTGAGATATTGAAGTGATTTTTCTTCCATGCGGGTAAGAAGCAGCTTTGTAAGATCTTGTTTTGTTCACAATCTAAACAGTATCTCACATATCCTTCCTGACATGTACACTATGCCATTCATTTTTTGGGTCGGTAAGATTTTAATTGTTTTTGAAAGTCTCTTATCAATTGTCCTTGCTTAATAAAAGTATTGATTTCTTTCAAAAAAAATAAAAATAAAAAATACTGACCCCAAACCTCTGGACGGTAGCATACATGGCAGTCCCAGAATGCGATGCAATTAGTCTTTTCGTAAAAATTTTTTCGTATTTTATTCAGTACTGGAAAGTATCAGTCCAAAATAGTTTATCTAATTAGAGTATCAAGTTTTTAGCTTAGCAACATACAATCAACTTGTTTTTCACAGTCTTAAAAAGTAGATGTAGACAGTGAAAAGCTAGATTTTGGGATTTGCAGCATAGCTATAAAATTAACTTCGTTTTAGATTTCTAAGTGTGTCAGGACTCTCTGTATTCAGTGGAAAAGCCAGACATTTAATACACACTGGGTTAGATTAGTCAGACTTGCAAGGGAGAAACAGGAAGAGATTCTGTCTTCTTTCCACTAAAGATGACGGATTGGTTTCATCATTCACAAAGCATCATGAAATAATCCATGGCATGTTTCCTCAACTGCCCTCTTCATTAGCATGTCTAAGCTGAGACAATAAATATGATATAAACCCATGTAGCAGCGATTTACACCAGATTCCTGCTGCACTAGGGCGCCTCTCCAATTCATTTTAAGCTGTCCTAAAAAAAGTGTATCTTATTCCAAACTCTGACACGACTGATCCTAGCCCATGCATATTACTGTATCCTCAAGGGGGGGAGTATTTAAAACAGCACTAGCTCTCTGAAAAACCGCATTTATGCAGATTACGCTCTCGTTTTGATTATGCAGTAAATATACAGCTTATGAATTTGGCAGGTATTGCTGGACAGAAACGGCTGCTCAGCTAGGCATTGTAAACATATGCCCTGTATTGGTGTAGATAACCTGCAATGCTGTAAAGCGTTTAATCGGTTACACTCTAAAGACTGTATTAATTGCATGTAGGGGGTTTTAATTGCGGCGCTGAGCACTGAAGCATGGCCCTTCCACACTTTCTGTCTGCATCACTGTTCAACGCTGACAACTGCCTGTCATTGCGAGTCCCTCTGGGGATAGATGTGATGTTTGAAGACACGTTTTGTTGGCGGTGTATCTGCATACGAGTTTGTGGCTGTGTATTCACTAACCACTAACTCTCCCAGAGGGAGCATGAAGGTGTTGGATCCTTGCACGTGTTGTGGACTAACTTGGTAGGAAACAAAGTTCCATGAATAATTTTTAGCTTTCAGCACTTTTGTTTAGTCTATTTGGGTGGGTGACACTTTTGACCTGTCACTAACCAGCCAGCCAGCCTGGCACCTTCACAGCTCTGTCTACTGCTATTCCATCAAATACACCATCTGTGATATTTCGTGGAAAAGATGTCCAGAAGGACTTATAGATATCTTAACAGATGGCATTCTATCTATAACTTGGAATAGTTGTAATTGATTTTATGGCTGAGCAGTTATGTTTAACTTTAGAAGAGAAATTAATGTGTATCCCTAACAATAATTTAATAATAATATCTTTCAAATTATATTATTATTATTATTATTATTAGTAGTAGTAGTAGTAGTAGTAGTATATTAATATTAAATATTGTTTTTAATGTTATTATTTGTGCAATTTTTGATATTTAAAAAAATGATGTCCAGAAAGACATATCTAAACAGATATCTAAACAAATATCTTAATTTATTTGGCCCGTATTTCAAAGACTTGGCATTCTCATCCATTTGATTTGTCTTTTAAAAGCGTGGCATGTTTGTTGGTGGTAGAGGTATTATGTATATTTTAAATCCTTTCTTAAATCTTCTCCCTGTCATACCACATTAGCATGTATGTGACACCTCCATTCTCTCCTTTCGCAAAACTCCATGCTGTTTCTGTAATGTTGTTTTAACTGGTAATTATTTATCACAGCCTAGGGCACATTTTCTTAGTCGCATTCACCACTTGCTGCTACATTAAGTCATATTTTTAGAGTGAAATCCCTTGAGACAGTATGTGTGTTTCAGTAATATCCTTCTCTCTCCTTTTTTTTAGTTTGTCTGACAGAAATTCAGAGATTTTCTACTTATATTTAGAGAGAAGAATCATAAAATTCATGATATTGCATACCATTAAGTCAATATTTCAGTCCTTGCATCAGCCCAGATGAGAAATACAGTCAATACTGGAAGGCAAATTGGGAAATTGGTATCATTACCTCTCCAGTTTGCTTTGAAGTCTCTCTAGACTAGGGTCCCAAATTATGGTGGCAAGGGATGTTTCAGATTTGACCTCCAGGGTCAGTGATATGGCTTCTGCTTGACCTCTGGACAGCAACCTTATGACCCCTGTGGCCAGGCTCCCTATTGGGCCTTGTTCTGTTTCAACATGCCTGTCGCCTCCAAGCTGTGATGCAGCCTACGCTCCACGACAGAGTCTACGAAAAAAGCCAGCAGGCAGGCAGGGATACAATCAGGAAATTGATCTGAGACAGCTGCATTGATTGCATCTTTTGGATTGTATTTGACTTTTGTAATGAAAGAGACAAAAAGAAATAGATAAAGGAGAGACTAAGCAAGTGGTGGGGTGAAATAAGAGAGTGATTGAGGTAAATTGTGAGACAAATAGAGTGCAGTTTGTTAGTCGCATTAGTAGGGAAGGTGCAAATGCTATCAGCCCTTCGGCTTGATGAATTAGTGGGAAATTTGAGGTGAGCTAAAGGAGAAAGCCCTTCCTGAGTATAAATGCGTGTTGTCAGAGCTGACATGCCACTCTAATCGTGTGTGAAACACAAGAAAAAAAATGCACAGGAGTAGGAAGGAGGATGAGAAATCAATTAGCCGCTGAAGGTTAAAGGTGACAGCGTTGCACATTCACAGGCGCCTGATAAAGGGCAATAGCACGGAAATAATCAATACCCATCAGCCCCAGCCGAGCTCAGACACATGAAGGCCGATCATCAGTTTAGTTTATATTCCACCCTCGTTGCTAAAATTCCAAACCCTGTCTATCACACAGCATCCTCTACTAATATGGGAGTTTGTTCTAGTATTAATTTTATCAGCTTTTTTTTTTTTTTTTTTTTTTTTTTAATTTAATCTTAGTCCTGTGTCAAATGTGTCTGTCTGTCTGTCTGTATATCTGTCTACCATCCATCCATCCATCCATAATATGTAAAACTACATATTTTTGGAGTACAACTAGTCAACTAAAAAGTCATAACTTTTTTGGGTTCATCTGACCCTGTTCAGGCACATTACTTAGAGGGTGTTCACATGAGTAACATTCTTGTGTATGAAAACAGCTATACAGAACGAAACTAAATAAAAATGTCTCGAGCAAAGTTGTACCATGTTTAACTTGACAAGCATTTGTAGCCTGATGTAACAGGAAAATTCACTGAAAATATTGTGTTTGGTCTGGGTAGAAACCGTTCAAGGCCTTGTGATGTTGCTGGGAAGAAAGATGGCTGCAGGGCAGATAAGACCAGCAGATTAGCATCCATCACGAACATCCATTGATCAAACTCACACTAAGGGCAAGAACCAAGCAGCCGCAGCAGAAAGAAAGCCAACAAGGTCTCATCAAAGAGATTGAGAGAGAGAGAAAGTGAACGAGATGGAAGAATGGATCCACTGAGAGATAGATGAGACGAACCCATTGGCCACCCAATGATGCTCTTGGGAGTTTGAGAGGTCCTTGTTTATATCCAGACCCTCATTAGTGGACAGAAAATGTACATTAGTCGAAAGAGCCAGATTACTAATATATAAATGTATATTTGCTCTTGATACGCCTGCACATCCCCCACAAGATAAGGGCTCTTCAGCACTGCATCAGATGTGCTATCATGTGCTTTAAAGTACCTCTGCGGGCACAGAAGAGAAAAGACTTCCATAATAATTAAGCTCTTTATATCCATCTCTTTCTGTTCAGAAAGACCAACCCTGAAACCTCTGCCTTCAGACATTATATGCATTTGGTTATAGCCCTACTTGAGTTTTCAAAAGCCCTGGTTTGTCAAAACAGTACTGAAATATGACTTAATTGATGGATTAGTTTTGGTCATGATTTTCAGAGCAAACCCAAATTGTTTATGGGAAAGGTGTCAGTGTTGGTTTTGTGTTGCATATTTTCAGCTAAATATAGTATGAACTTTGACTTTGTTTAAACAGACTTTACAGCTCAGAGTGCTGTTTACATGGTAAAGACACTCTACACTAGCCTTATCTTCTTTTGCAGCACTGGTACCAGGATGTGGCACCATGTACAATATCAGCTATGACAGCTTAACTGTGTACCACCGGCATGCAGTACTAACACACACTGTTCATCTCCTTGGGAAACTCAAGTATAGACTAAACAAAACTGCCAGACGGTGTAACTCTAGGATAGTCTCAATTTGGAGGAGTTATATAGACAGCCGAATGTTCTAGAAGCTCATATAGAGTCTATAGGGCCTCGATTTGTTCTGTGTGGCTATAAAGCTTCATAAGTTTCTTTTCTCTCTTTCAGTTCCTCCTCAGATCGTGGTGCGTCCGCGGGATCAGATCTCTGCCCAAGGCCGTACTGTCACCTTTCTTTGTGGAACGAAGGGAAATCCCCCTCCCGCTGTGTTCTGGCAGAAAGAAGGCAGTCAGGTAAGAGACAACAGTACACACATGCACACCAGGGAACCCTTACAGTCAGTGTCAAAACATATCAAGGTATCTGCCGAATACTTTCATGGTACTTCCTTAAAGGAAAGCCAAACTCTTGGGTAGTGACCAAGATTTTTAAAGAAAAATGTAGCATTATTTTGGAAGACACAAACAAGACTATAATCTGTCTGACTGATAGAAAACCAAGTGTGAGTGTGAAAATTCAAAGTCATTATAAAAACATTAAAGCTATTAAAAGTATTGCTGTTGTTTATACAGTGGACCAAAAATTATTTGGACAGATAAGCCAATGTGATTAAATGATGATTAAATGTCTAAAAAACAAACATATTTTGACACTTTTTGGTAAGGCGAACGTATTCCATAGAAAATCATCTTGACACCAGTTGGTAATCACATTCAAACTTTGTGGCTAGAGTGTCCAAATATTTTTGAGGTCACTCGATATGTATTATCTTGCACACTGTAGAGTCTGTGAGTGACACTTCTAATATTTTGAGTAGGAAGGCAAGTCTAGTGCCCATATTGGCTGGGAATCTGATGGATTTATTTTTCATTATCCATCTGATCTCACCTGGAGGATGAGTTATAGAGAAGCACTTTTGCTATGGAAACTGTCTTTGACTCGTATGTGCATTGTCACTTGTAATGCTATGTTTGACATGATCTGATATCTATATTTGATAGGAGCTTTTTTGTGTTGTGTGTGTGTTTATGAAATATGTATTTAGGTAAATCTCATGAAATGAGGACTTAAAATTTAAGTTGAAATATGAGTTTTCACGTTTTTTTTTAATGTGTATTAGTATAACATTATAAGAAGCAAGAAGAACTAAACAGAGTTTTTTCAAGGGCTTTCAGAGTCAGAGAGACAAAGAGTAAGAAATAGACAGCCTTGCAGGCATTTTGAATACTAGTGACAGTATTCACCGGGTTAGAATGAACTCTGGGATTTCTGCAGGAGCTTGTTCACGTTTTTGTCTCCTCATTGGGTCAAAGGAGGATAGAACGTGTCCCTGGGCCCAGCTAGAAAACACGCTCATGTCTCTAATAATAAAGCACAGCAGAAGAAATGAAGATATAAGCCTCTGGTTGTTCTAAAGCACTTGGAGGAAGCCGGTTCCCACATCCTTCTCACCTTCCTTCATCCTTGTTTTCTTCATCGAGCAGAGTGTGTCATAGGCCAGAGGTGATCAAATATCCACTGTACAGAGGGCTATGAACTCTTCTCCGGTTAATCTCTCATCTATTCTTTGTTTTGTTTTTTCTGTGTATGTGTGGCTGAACTTTGAGGTCAGTAGATATAGAACAGAACTGAGGATGAGGGTGAGTCTGGTCAGAGCCAGAGGGCTGGGGTGAGGGGGTCACCGGATTATCCCCAAAAATGAAACAGTGACACACACATTGCCGAGTGGGAACAATAGGGCAGCTGTCAGTGTTGCAGCCTCATACAAGAGGAAGACTCCTTAAGATCCTTCGGCCTTGTCTTTTGTGTATCTGGCATTCTTCCTGACCTCCCTCTCTAAAACACCAGCTGAGATAATGCAGCTATTGTTCGGCTCATGTGTGGATGTGAATCTCAGCGGTCAACTAAATTTATGCCCGAGTATCACATTGAATGCACAGTGATGTTCTATTAATGTAAATGCAAATCAGCCATTTCATCCGAGCTCTTAAATCTAAGTGATTGTGATGAGTCATAAATTATATTAGCGGACTGATTATCTCATATCCTTTTTAATACATTTATAATTTGTACAGTCAGTCACGAACTGTAATGCAACATAAATTAACTGATAAAGCAATATGCCACAAGAGGCTGCATGTTAAAGTGAGTTTACTATGGTTAAGGGTGATGAACATGGTAAAATCACGGTGGTCTGTTTTGTGAGTTAATGCATTTCTAAGCTATAGAGCTAAAAAGCATAAACTTTTAATGTGATTTATCATGTTTAGTCTGTTTTTTGATGGCATTTGTCGTTCTGAACAGGTCCTGCTGTTTCCCAGTCAGCCACCTTCGCAGGCAGGCCGTTTTTCTGTGTCGTTAAGTGGAGAGCTGACCATTACAGATGTGCACAGTGAGGATTCTGGGTACTACATCTGTCAGGCCATCAGTGTGGCGGGCAGCATCTTGACCAAAGCACTGCTGGAGGTGGAAAGCAGTAAGTAAATACTTTAAACTAGCTTTGGACACACACATACAGATGCCATTTTATACACCCCCACTAGCTCCATCAAACACTGGCAGTCGGCTTGCATTGATATTGTAATATCAATCTAACTACATTAAAGGTCCAGAACTGTACATGTAATTGAATTGCTTGTGTGAGGCCTTATCACAAAGATTTGAGTAATATTTTTTTTTGCGTTTGAACAAATTGCCGCTTTGCCCCGCTGTAGCCTTTTTGCTCTAAACCAAAATAAATTAAAAAGCCTTCAAAGCCGCCCCAAATTAAAATTTCTGCGTTCCGCAAATGAGAGAACAGCAGGAAGCACTGGAGACGTAATCAGAAAGGACAGGGCACAATTGCGCTATGCAAATAACCCCAGGAACATATGCCGCCTCCGTCATGCTCCCCAGTAACAGGATAAACTGTTTATGTGTACTCCACGTGTGTGCGCCTGTACCAAACTGTGTCTCAGCACATCACACGAAAAACCTTCGCCAAGAGTCCAATGTTTGCTCAAGGTGCTGGAGGTTTGCTAAAAAAACAAAACAGGCTTATGAAATGTAATCGCATTTCCCAGAAACCCCTCTGACCCTGGCATGTTGGCATCATCTGACTGATGTTTGCTGTAAGTTTCTTACCTGATACATAATGAAATGATGTATGGAAGGACAAATATATGTGCGGCGCAGGGTCACTGCACCCAAGGACATAGTTTTTATATGAAACTCGTGGCTATGAATTTCACATCAACTAGGAACACAGCACGGTTTGTTTGAGAGATACAGCCCTCGTCTTCCTTTCTGACCTTATGGTCTTTTCCTTTCCTCACCGCAGCGGAGGGAAAATGTCAGGCTGCCTTTCCCAGGTTCTTGTTTTTTTTTTGTTTGTTTTTTTCAAATAAGAATACTAAAGTAACAGAATTGTCAATTATTTGTCTGTAGACTCTTCTCCTTGGTCAGTAGATTGGGTTTTCCAGCTCTAGTTAAACAAATAATAAATTATTCATGAAACGCGGCCGTGTTAGACCATCACATTGTTCAGTAGAAGTAGATGCAGCTGAATGTGAAGAAATATAAGAGCAAATTGTAGAAGAACAGAGGCCAGTGTAATTATTCTAGAGTGCCGTGATGAAACGGAACTTGCGATAATATTTTCTTCCCTATTTTGATGTATATCTGAATGAAACGGCTTCTGGAATGAGAAAAAAAATGTAAGGCGGGACTTGATTTCGTCCTCTGGAATTGATTGGATCATAGGAAGTTGGGTGTTTCTAACTAAATGGATGCAGATCTGAATGCCAGTTTGCAGTCAGTTGTGGAGGATATTTCGTCCCACCCTTCACCGAGACATACAGTGTGTAATGAAGAGAACAGACTTTGTTTCGGGGGTGAGGGGAGGTTAACATATTTGATTAAAGATTACAAGGGCTTATGAATTTTAAAAAATAATGATGTGCACTGATAAATCATTTATAATAAACACTGCAACATTCTGTAAAAAAATAAGAATTGTCAATTCATATTGACTTTAAAAAAGTACACCACCATTCAAAAGTTTTTGAAAGAAGCCTCTTATGCTCACCAAGGCTGCATTTATTTGATCAAAAATACAGTAAAAATAGTAATATTGTGAAACATAACTACAATTTAAAAGAAATGTTTTCTAAAGTATTTTAAAATGTAATTTATTCCTAAGCTGAATTTTCAGCGGTCATTACTTTAGTCTTTAGTGTCACATGATCCTTCAGAAATCATTTCATAACTATCAATGTTGTGCTGCTTAATTTTTTCCAGGATTCTTTTATTAATAGAAAGTTCAAAAGCATTTATTTGAAATCTTTTGCAACATTATAAATATCTTTACTGTCACTTTTGATCAATTTAATGCATCCTTGATGAAAAAAAGTATTAATTTCTGTCAAAAAAAACAAAAAAACAAAAACTTACTGCTCCAAATTTTGAAATGGTAGTGTTTATGCTATTTTCCCACAACCAGCTTTGAATGGAGCGTAGCATAAGTCCAAACACCACCACTTCTGATGATTTTCTAACAACAGCATAATCTTCTTGGGGAAATAAAAAATTAACTTTATTGTATTTAAAACCATGCAGATTTAGAATAGATCCATCTTTAACAGTTATTGACTCATAAATGTTGTACAGCAATCTTAAATGCACAGAATAATTTTATTATAATGCAATGCAGCCTGCTAAAGGTGCATTTGGCTTGTTTCCAGTGGGCAATAACATTAAAGAGTTTATAGCTGCACTACGACTTGATCAAATGATACCAAGAGGCCTGTGCCATTGATCTAATTAAAATGATATAAATTACTGATCTTTTCTGTTTGGTGGGCTATAGTTTGTTAAGAGTTTGAAACAAATGGCCAGTTAAACAAATTCAGTGAATTTTGTGTCTTTGCCTTGTGCTTAATGCAACAATGCACAGATGAATTTAGCCATGGGCGTTTGATACTGTTTTTATTAATTGTATTTACTTGTATCATGATATTCATGTTATACCGCATGATGATTTTACCATCATGTCACTCTCAGAATCTCAATTAGCATAATTCATAGTTTGTCTATTTCAACGATCTCTTGAGTATCATTTGATCAAGGTGGGTGATATGGTGGTTACATGCAAATTTGGCTCTTGTGGCCCACGCCTCTCTCATTCTCTTCACCCTAGGCCCATCCGATCGGATCCCCCCCATCATCCGCCAAGGCCCGGCCAACCAGACGCTCGCTCCAGGCACCACAGCCCAATTGCAGTGCCACGTGATGGGCAACCCTCTTCCGAGCATCCAATGGGAGCGCGACGGGCAGAGAATCCTGGGCAACGACGAGCGCATTAGCCTAATGGAAAACGGCACTTTACAAATCACAGCCCTGCAGGTACTTCAGTCAAGATAGTGTTTAAGTGTGCACACAAGTGTCTGTTTTTCAGCATATACGGCTTTTATTCTCCAAAATGCTAATACCCGGTGGGTACTATTAACATATGGTTATTTCAAATCGAGCTCTCTTCAGCGCATGTCCCGTCACAGGCAGCTCTTTTTGCTGACAGACACCATATGCTATCTACGATATTCCGTACGAACGGATTTCAAGACACATCACACACATTGCCACATTTTCAGACATGCCTGTGTGACGTTTAGACACAGTTGATCGCTGTAAAATGTCATTACCGCTATCCGATCAATGGCGGGGGCATAAAACGCGCAATTGAGTTTACAGCAGACAGGCAGGCTTAATTAGCGGATCGATTTTAATACTTGCTCCATGGACAGTTTCGGGGTGACCCAACCGCTTATGCGAGAGTTGTGCACGGTGATAAAACCGGTAATTATGATCGTAATGAGAACGTGTGCTGTCGTTAGTGTTAGCTCATGCTAGCCTAATGAAATGAAAAGGCCTCGAGGGTGTGTGCGATTGCAGGTTTCACCTGAGGTCGCGGCACTGCTGTGAACGGACCTGATGTATTAATTGATTGTGCCAGGGAATGATTAACAATCACTCATGCCTTAATTAAAAGCTCATTCTGGGATATAGAAAGGTTGGGAGGCTAGCAATCTTTATGTGCTACTCTCAGCATCTCTGTACTCTCTGCAATGTTTGTAACACATTAAATGTGCCCTTGATATTCAGTACAGTGGACTGAATGCGGACAGCTAGTGCCAAAAAAATTGTGTTAATTTAAGTAGCAGCCTCGTTTATCAGAGGATTTAGGCTTTTGTGTCGAGGTTTTGTTTATTTGGCTTGTTAAATGTTGCATGCTTTGTTCAGATGGACATCTTTGGCTCTGGTGTTTGCCCTGTCCTCTCTGGTCTGGTGCCTCCATTGGCCCCCTTTAGTCCACGATTACCCGGCATGATGGGAGAGCACAAGGGGCACGGAGACTGGGGTTTGCACAGATGGTAGCGTGCGAGTGTGTGAGAGAAAGAGAGAGCACTGTGAAAAGGTGCCATTATACCGGGAGATGCGCCAAAAACTGCCTGCTCTTGACTGTGCCAAGGGAGTGAGGAAAAGAGAAATGTGGAAAAGAATGAGTGAACGTGTTAGTCAGAGAAAAACAAATAGCTTTTTCTTCGTTGAACACTAAGGGAGAATTTTTGAAGAATATCATGGGCCACTATTTTTAGTATAATGAAAGTGAATAAGGATGGTGCTGTCAAGCTCAAATCGACAAAAGAAGCACCATGAGAGCAGTCCGAATGACTTGTGCGCTATATTTTAAGTCTTCTAAAGCCATACAATAGCTTTGTGTGAGGAACAGACCAGTGTTGTTTTAGTAATATAATATATAATATAATATATAATATACTACTAGTAATATTTTAAATTAGCTTTTGTTTTTATATTATCAGTTTAATTTTATAATCAGTTTTAATTTTAGTATTTATTATTTTTGTTGTGCTTTTGTCATCTATATTGATTTTTCTTTTATATTTCTATTTAGCTTTAATTTATTTATTTGTTCAGTTTTTGTCATTTTAGTACTTCAGCTTGTTTTTTTATTTTGAGTTAGTTGGCAAGTCAGCATTTCTAATTTTCGTTTAAGTATTTAAATTTAAGTTAATCATCTAATATTTATTGGCACTTTATTTCGGTGATTAAAAGTGTTATTAAAAATTTTAATAGTTTTAGTAAACAGTAACAATACTGGAACGGACTAAAATTAACTTGTTTATTAGAGAAGTAGTGATGTCTGATTCATGACAAATAATTATTTTGATTCAAATCTCTTCAATCAATCAATTGATTCAGTTTACAGTTGACAAAATGTTGTAAATCCAGCATTAAACAGAAGATGTGCACAGATAAATCATTTTTAATGAACACTGCAATATTCCATAAAAAGAACTGTCAATTATTCATTCAAAATTAATCATTTTGTGAACTATGAACTGAATCAACTGATTCATTGAAAAGATCAGACTCAAAAGATTCACTCATGAATCAGACTGATTTGATTCTCAAATTAAACTTACTTAATGAACTGATCGCAGTGGTTAAAAACCCAGTTGAGCCCACTTATTAGTGATTACTGATTAATGAATTATATTTCAGTTTGTTCATCATGTAATGCTATTTTATGACTTTTGAAGACTTGAAATAAAAAACGTGAGTCATATTGACCACTTTTGAGATACATTTATGGTGTTTTTGGTGTTCTTTTGTAAGTTTAAAACCTCAGTTCCCATTCATTGTTATTTCATGGAAAAGAGCAACCAGCACATTCTTCAAAATATTCTTTCCACAGAAGAAATACTTACAGGTTTTGAATGACATGGGTATTAAATAAGTAGATGTGAATGCATTCTCAAAATATTTATCTCCCTATTTCCTTTTCTGCTCATACATTTTTAAGTGCGTGTTTAGCGCTGAGCCCAGAGCTGCCATCCGTGATTAATCAGTCGATGCCCGGCTGCTTACCTCTCTAAGTTCTGCCGGTTCTCCACCAATGACCAGACAGCACAGCAGAGGTCTAACCAATGAGGTTATCCACTCAAACAAGGAAGAGGTCACAGAGGAAAGTGTTTCTACACCTTCTGTTTGCTCTTCTCCTCCTCCTAGGAGAGTTTCATAAGTGACCAAAATAACACTCTCAACAACACACTCCTGTGCTGCCTGAGGATATAAAGCTACTCTTCAGTACATGGGGTCAGTCTCAGACAAGGCATTATCTGCTAATAACAGTGTTTACGTCAGCTACTGTTTAATTCATGCTAACGTGCATGAATGTGCTTATGCTAGTCTCTACATAAAAATGAGATTAAACATGAAACAGACACATCACAAGTGAGCAGACATTCGAGGTCATGGTGTGTGTGTGTGTGTGTGTGTGTGTGTGTACGTATGTATGTGTGTATCACCGATGAGTCAAATCCTCAGACGTGTCATTGGTGCCCCTGAGCTGTCAGCACTATTAGATCGCTGTCATGGAGAGAGAGAAAGAGTAAAGCTTTACTACATCTCTCACTGTCGTAAGCAATTTCTGCCTGACTTCTCCCCTCGGCCCTGTGGTAAAAATTTAATGCCCCTCGCTCTCCCCACCGCTCACCAATTTGTCTTTGTATATCCTTTTTCTTTTTGCACATTCAGTACACCCATGCTAACTCATGATGATAGACAGTAATATCTTAAATTGAACTGACAGATGAAAATCCAGTTGGGTTCCTACAATGGGAAGATTTTAAGATTCACAGAAATGCTCTATGAAAACAATCTCAAACTCATTTGATCTGGATTCATCTGATTAAACTGTTCAGCATGGTTTGATTTTTTTTAAAATTGTTTTATGGATTAGACTGTTGCGTATTGATTTCTATCTAGTGTTATTTGCATGTACTTCCATTCGAAAGTTTTATGTCAGTTCTTTTTTTGAAAGAAATGAATACTTTTATACAGCGAGGATGCATTAAATTGATCAAAAGCGACAGTAAAAACATCTCTAATGTTAAAAAGATTTCTACTTCAAATACTTGCTGTTTTGAACTATTTTCAACATTGATAATAATACTTATGAATGGTTTCCTGAGCATCAGATCTTCATATTATATTACTAAAGAATCATGTGACACTAAATACTGCAGTAGTTATGAAAATTCAGCTTTGACATCACAGGAATAAATGACATTTTAAAATATATTCAAATAGAAATGTGATTTTAAATTGTAATAATATTTTACATTATTACTGTTAGTGTTTTTACTGTATTTTTGATTAAGTAAATGCAGCATTAGTAAGAGACTTCTTTCAAAAGCATTAAAACATCTTACCAACCCCAAACCCCATACTTATATATGTGTGTGTAAAGGGCTGAAACAGACTATTTGTTGCTCCAAAAAATTATATTGTCACCTTAAATCTGGGTTATATTTGTATTTACAGTTACCATCTACTTGACATTTGACTAGTGAGCTGCCTTGCTGTCTGCTGCCTACATAGACAGCACCTTAATTGAAATGGGCTCTCATAAGTCACCATTTTAGGAAGCTGTACATAGGCAGCATCTCCATTCGTCATAACAGTGCTGCTTGTGCTAAGTGCACTTGAATTTATTTCAATAGAATTTGTTGTTAGCTGTTTGCTAAACTAATCATGCTACTCTAACAAGCATAAAAATACACATTTGACACATATTGAATAAAAAAAGTCAATTCTAATTATATTAAACTATTTTTATTTATACTTTTTGGCATTGAATGATGAATTGCATGCATTTATAATTTATGTATACTTGTCCACCAACTTGGATGCATTATTTGTTTGCACTGAACTCATCATAGTGCATTGTGGGATTTCCTTCTTTGTGAAAGATACAGTTTATAGTTTTCCTATAATAGAAGTAATTATTTTGGTTTTGCATTGGACAACATACGCATTTCACTAAGTTTCACAACAGCACATTATTGTCTTCCTGTCACTGACTTCAATGGTAATAGGAAAAAATAACAGTTGATCCTGTATTATTGTGAAATAATAGGCAATTTTGAGGAATTTGTGCTCATTTGTCAAGATTTCCACGCTGCTCCAAGCGGAGTGAGTCAATGCATTGTGTTTGAGTTTATCCATACAAATGCTGACCCTGAGCCTGCTGTTGCTAGGAAACGGACTCCGGGGCCTACACCTGTGTTGCCTCCAGTTTAAGTGGAGAGACGAGCTGGAGTGGTGTACTCACAGTGAAAGGTAAAAAAAAACACACACACATACACAAGTGCTTCATCACCCCCTTATCTTTGACAAACTGCATCATATCATCTTCAAACTGCAATAATCGGCTGAGGAAGCCGCTTCCGTTGCAAATTTACACAGCAAATATATGTGTCCATTTACCAGATGTCAGCATATGGAGTAGTGCTGACCTGAGATCAGATTTTTCCTCACCAATATTGATTTCTGTTATAATGTCCTATAAATCTAGGAAAATATGGAAACAGCAAGTGTTTTCTGATAGATTCTGCAAACAGGACCATAGCTCGCATTGATAGCGGGATCATAACTTGGACCAGTATGATTATGAAGATGCTAATATCCTTATCTTATCTTTACAGAGAGTGGTGGGCTCTCTGCACCCCCAGTTTCAGAGCCATACCAGCTGCCCGGTCCACCCCAGAAGCCTGTCGTAACTGACGTGACCCGTAACAGCGTGACCCTGACCTGGCAACCGAACGCACATGAGGGCGGGGCGGCTGTCACCTCTTACATCATTGAGGCTTTCAGGTGAGTAAGCGCACACTGTAAGCATCCCCATTCTGGTCCCTTCCTGTTTGTTTTCCTCCCTACACTAGATAATATTGTCTCTTGCCAGAAGCTACTACTAGGGTCCATTCTTCATTTTTTTATTAATTCAGTGTCACTGTCTTAGCGTAGCTGGTCGGCCGTGACAGACAGGGTAATACCGCCGCGTGGCTGCCCCGTCCCTGACCCCTTCCCCCTCGCTCTACTGCTCCTCACGGTCATGCGAGGGCAGCTACATCCTTCGCTTACATCTCACATCCTGCCTGCTACAAGAATCACTCCCCTCAGGCGGCAACCTACTGCCAGAGATCTAAATTAATAGCAGCTGTATTGGTTTTCTACAATTGAATTTCAGACATAGACTGGAGAACTCAGGCTTATTTAAAGGGGATATATTTTCATGAATTATTGAATTATTCTACACATGTAGGTTTCTTGGGCCAATTTAGTCATTTAAATTTATGTGGCAATTTTCCACCCTCTCTTTGACAGATTTGAAACTGTGCCTTTATGTAAATGACCTCTGTTTGATTGGCTAACCTCTGCATACCAGTATAGCTCTCACTGTTGTTCCTTAGGGCAGGTAATAAGTGGATATGTCAACACCTATTTAGTGATTGGATGGTTATGAGCTCATAGTTTTGACATCATCACAATTTCCGAATTATTGGGCTTGGTGGACCAATTAGGCACAGGGTGTTGGAATATATAATGAAAGTAACTATTTTGCAAAATAATATATATACAAAAAAAATAGTAAATTCAAAAAATTAAATACAAATTTATATATACAGTATATATACATATATATGTAAGCAATAAGGTACGAGAGGCTGCGCTTCGCGTTGTGCCTAACAACGCCCTTCAGCCGTGACTTATTCACGATACAGCACTAGCCTCGAGTACCTTATTGCTTTTATAAAACGGTTACCACACAATACAAATATTAAAGCCAAATATATGTATCAATGCAACTTTCATGAAGTAAACTGTCACTAAAAGCCTTCCTTCCGCTGGAAAAAATAGTCCCTGACTGTGAACAGCAACAGAAGTTACATTATTACGCCATTAGATGGCGGCAAAGACTGTCTTTATGAGTGTGACAGTCAGTAGCGAAGACTTCTACATTGAAAAGACTGAATTGTTGTGAACACGGAACAAGACGCAACTGACAAATGCTTTGACTAGCGCTGTTAGTCATGGGAAAACCCCTTAACTGTTAAAAGATATCACAGCGGACATTTAAACAGATTTTTTATTATGAACATAAGACTGACCTGAAGGAAAATGCTAAATCTGAATGCAGGTAATAAACTCGCTCACTCGATCTCTTTCTCACAATACTCTTCTAAATAATACAGTAAGCTTCAATGAACAATATTGATTGAGAACAAACAGTTTACGTTGCTAAGAGTGGTTGCTAAGGGTGTTGTGTAGTGATACACAGAACCGTTGGGTGAAGCGGTCATAGCCGTGTTTTATCGTGAATAAAACACAGCTATTGACCAATCAGAATCAAGGACATGAACGAACCGTTTTATATATATATATATATATATATATTAGGGCTATCAAAATTAACGCGTTAACGCATGCGATCATAATTTGGCTAACGTTACATTATATGATCACACTCTTGTTCATGCAAATGCTTTTAAACCATTCAAATGCCACAAGACAAACGAGAATGCTCTGTTTGTGAATATCGTGTCTGTGTGACCTGATGCGTGCCAGTATCTAGTTCTTTCACACTTGAACAAACAATAACACAGAGAATTATGCCAAAATGGCAGTTTTGTCGAGCATCCTCATAAGAGCAGTCTTAAATGAGTTAAATAACGTCTTAAAAGACCTTAAAGAGTTGTAAGAAAATGAGATGCGTGTCAGATCCGCTTCATGTTCGGCAGCGCACAGGTCTTAAAGTCACAGCAGCCTAATAAACCAGTTACTGTGATGTCTGTCATTAATGTTAATCAAAGAACAAAGGTAACAGAGAAAATATATAAATGTAGCTTTAATAAGGATTAATCTATATTTAATTTATAATTTATGCAGTGAAGACTGTAAAGTGTGTGATAACTTTACTCAATTTCTGTATATTTCCATGTTAGACAAGTAGGAATATGACATAGTATGACAGGTAAATATGACATTTATTATAATGGGTGTATGTGAAGACTGTTTTAAGTTCATTTTTTAAAGCCTAATAAATGTTGAAATTGATAACTTTCAGTTATACTAATGTTGAATGTCTTTTAGTTTTTTAAAAAAATCGATTTAATAGAGACATCAGTACCAGTATTAGTATCAGTTATACTGGCCTTCACTCATAAAATGATGCCATTTAAACAAATATTTAAAATATACTGTCTTTAAGTTGTTTCTACATTAATTTGGATAGTAACTTTAAAATTATTACAATATAAAAATATTAAGAACTCCAATGTTTTTTAATCGATTGACAGCACTAATATATATATATATATATATATATATATTTTTTTTTTTTTTTTTTTTTTTTTTTTTTTTTTTCCTTATATGGTATGGGTTTTAATACATACAAACAACATGCCTTTATATTTTCTAAAGAAGCTCCCTCGTAAGGACATCATCATAGTTCGATGTCCTGGGCATCAAAAAAGATTGCTGCTCTAGCTGAAGTGTTTTGGGGTTTGTTCAGTCTATGAGAGGTTTGTTCATGGAAAGTAAGCTCGAGAAATCTAAGTATGACATGCTAATGAATTTAAATCTAGTCCACACAGACACTTTTTTAAGCTATTGTAAGCTGGCTGAAATGGGGCTACCTCTAATTACAGAACCAAGGTCCTGCAGTCCTTAGAGGGAGGGCAGACAGCAAACAGGCTATTCAGCAATGGAGACACTTACACACACACATTTTCATTCTTTCTGTATTTCATATACACACACTAGGTCTCTCTCCTCTCCCTTGCCCCCCTGGGTAACAGTTAGCATGGCCCCACATCCTTAAAATTGATTCTTTATAGAGTGCTGTGGGGCTGAAAGGTGTGTTTGCTATAAAATTTCCTTCCCTGAGGTGCTGTGGAACACGGAGTGTTGGGAAAGGGAAATCAGAGGGGTGGCAGAGAACAAGCGAGGGATGGAAAAGAACTGAGATTGTGGATGAGGAGGATTTAAGCTTTTGGGTTTAGGATTTTGACACCTCGATACATAAAAAAAAAGGTTTACATTGTGGCCCACTTTTTGATTTTATGCACGTATGTGTGGGTGCTTGTGTGCCCAATCACGGTCCTGCTGGAGAAAAGGGATTTGTCCATGCCTCAGCCTTTCCCTGTTTCTTTCATCCCAGCTGATAGCAAAGTGACCTTGGATTTATCGCTCCTATCGGTGGCCCGCTGAAGGAATATTTACGAGGTTCCCAGCATTTATGGCTTGGTCTAATTGTGCAGGTCGGGCTTTTATTGGCTTTGTGTCTGCGGCAGGAGTTGCCATCGGGGAAAAATAAACCTTGAACGCGGCGCACGTGACCACCGCTCTAAACAAGGATGATGGTTAACCACAGACAAGTGAAGAGACATATCCCAAAGCCTTCTGGCACAGACAGATGTCTGTGCTTAACATTCATTGTTTATTAGAGGGGAAGTATGTTGTTGTGAATCTTGCCCACCTGTACGCCACATCTAAGTAGCTCTCTGGGTTCTCATTAAGCCAAATTCATATTCTTGTACGTTTAGGCGTGATCTGGATGTTAATAACTGTCTGCGGGTCCTTAAATTGAAGCTAAAACTTACCCCTGTGCAGAATCAACAATGTTTTCGCTTCATATTTAATCAAATCACTGTTCAGGATCCAAGATTTTATTTATTTATTGCATGTAGTGCATTGACTGCATTATGACAAGCCTAGTCTGTGCCATAAATAAATCTATCACAGCAGAGATCACACCACGCACTGTCAAGCCAAAGGCTGCAAGAATAGCATCACAGAAGAGCCGGGTCATTAAACAGACACATATAATGACAATCAAAGGAGTGCCGATAAGCATCTATGACATTGACTTTGCTGTTAAATCCGCCTCTCTCTAATGCCGTGCAACTGCTTCGGGACAAATGTAGGACAAAACATTGGTGTATTGATGTTTTCTTTAGATTCAGCTGTATGAATCTGCTGGTTTTGATTATTGTAGAGCAGAAATAAACACATATGGAAATAATTGTTGATAAAAATATGATTAATAATATAATTTAATAAGGTAATCTGTCTTTCTCTCTAATTTTTCAGCCAATCAGCGGGTAGCACGTGGCAGACGGTTGCAGATTTGGTGAAACTGGAGAAGCACACGGTCACTGGACTGTCTCCGAACACTGTTTACCTATTCATTGTGCGAGCGGTCAACGCTTATGGCCTGAGTGACCCCAGCCCCATCTCAGAACCCGTACGCACACAAGGTCTGTACACTGGAGACTAATCAATTTTATGACCTTTTTTCATAGAGATCTTAAATGGGTAATACAAATTACATGTTGTATAACTCTTATTTAAATAGTGAAACAAATTTTAGGATTTGTGAAATAATTAAAAATAATTTGTGCCTGTTTTCACATATTATATAAAAATCAGTTTCATTTAATGTGGATTGCACCTAATCATGAAAACATCAAAAATATCACAAAAATCAGAAGAAAAATATTTTTATTTTATTTTATTAAAATCAACAAGTAAAGCAAGTACAAACAATATATATAAATATTTTACATTAAAAAATAAATATTAATATTTAGAAAAATATTAAATATTTAATAATATTTAATATTAATAAATATTAAATAAATAGTTAATAAAAAATCCATATTGCTTGAATGAGAATTATATTTTTTTCACATTAAATACATAAATCACAATACATAAATTGTTACAAAAAATAAACTGTTATTTTAATGCAAAAAATGCATTATACTTTTCTTATTTTGTTGTGAAATTATGACCCTTTGTATTTTTGACAGGCTTCTTGATATATCCTATGTTTATATATTTGTATCATTTAAAGATGTTAATATTAGATGTTTCTTGGTGTCTTTTGCAGATGTCAGTCCTACAGGTCAAGGTGTGGACCACCGACAGGTGCAAAGGGAGCTGGGAGAGATGGCTGTGCAGCTTCACGAACCAGTACTGCTGACGGCATCCAGCGTGAAGATCAGCTGGAACGTAAGTGCTACTCATATCTGCCCTCCAAATCAGCTCCTCACGGCCTTATGATTCACCTGCTGGCTCACCTTATCTCATTTCTCCGTCTCGGTCTCCCTCTCTCCATCTGTCAGGTCGATCGTCAGTCTCAGTACATCCAGGGTTATCGTTTGCTTTATCGTCCTGTCGGCGGCTCCTGGTCCCAGCAGGAAGTGAAAGCTGCAACAGAGCGTAGCGCTGTCATCGCTAACCTGCTCAAAGGCACGGAATACGAGATTAAAATACGACCCTACTTTAACGAGTTCCAGGGTATGGACAGCCGCCCGCTGACGTTTCGCACACCAGAGGAGGGTGAGATATCTGCAGCTCTTTCAGTTTCCATTTGATGCACTTCAATTTAATTTCCTTCTAATCAATTCAATTCGAGTTCATTCAGCCCAGGCCAACTCGATTCTATTCTGTTGTACATAATATGAAGATGAATCGCTTCATTCTGGCAAATAAAATTATGGAGAGGGATAATGGTGATTTACTATTAAGGACACTCACTTTTCAAATTGTAATTTTAATTTAATTCTCTTCCAGTTCCGAGTGCCCCACCGCGTGCTGTAACCGTGGCAACAGTCAAGCTCAGCAACAGCTCCAGCATCAGTGTATCATGGCAGCCTCCTCCCACTGAGATGCAAAATGGAGTCATCCAAGAGTATAAGGTGAGATTTAGATTGCAATGTCCAATCCAGGTACTTTGCAAAAAAATTATTTGTCTATTCTTAGTGAAGGCATGTGTTAACATTAACGTTATTATATAATATTATTAAAAAAAAATAATATTAAAATAATATTATTTAAATTAAATAATCAACGTAATTTAAAGCCAACAAAATGCCATGATATATAAATATTTTACATAATATAAATATATATGTGTGTGTGTATGTATGTGTATATATATATATATATATATATATATTTGCAAAAGTAATTTGAAGGCAAAAATGCTGCATGATGTGTTAACATTAACGTTATTATATAATGTTATAATAAAAAATAATATCAAAATAATATTATTTAAATTAAATAATCAACGTAAACAATATAGCGATTAATTAATCCAATTAATCTCACATCAAATTTGGCTGGGAAATTACCCGCAAAAGATAATTTATAGTCATTAATTTGTGTTAAATTAGAAAAGCATCAAATAGACATTACAAAATGTAGCTTTACAAAGAAATATAGGCCTATAGCCTATTTGATTCAACATAGAATTTATTGTACATAATCTTATAGGTTACAACGACCATGAAGGTGAGTAAATGATGACAGAATTTTTATTTTTGGGTGAACTATACCTTTAATATTTATTGTTGTAATGAAATATGATCTGGTTTCATGATATATCATTTGAAGATGTTAATATTGGATGTTTCTTGGTGTCTTTTGCAGATGTGAGTCCTACAGGTCAAGAACCTGTGTTTAGACACTTAAGTATTTTAAGTTTATATCTAAGTATCATCTTGTTTCAGGTTTGGTGTTTGGGTAACGACTCTCAGACACGCTACCACATCAATCAGACGGTGGACGGGAACGTGCTGACCACTTTATTAAAAGGGCTTCTACCCGGCGTGTTGTACCAGGTGGAGGTGGCAGCAGTGACCAGCGCAGGAGTGGGCGCTCACAGCCAGCCCGTATCTGTGCTTATCAGTGAGTGTTCGATGCAAAAACAGTCCTGACTATTAAACCGAAAGAATTAAAAGTGTGAAATGATGGGCTTGTTGAGTAGAAGTACAAAAAATTGTGTAAATTCTCTTTGATTGCTTTTTAAAGCCCCGCTCTGAGACTAAATTGCTTAATTCTTTCCAATAAGCTGAGTCCTATTAAGACATTCTGTCTGAGTAACACTTTGATCTGTCTTTGCTCTCTCTTCCTCTATCTCCCTCCTTTTCAGAATTGCCCGCAGAGCAGCCCACAGTCACAGGTGGAGGCAGCGAATCTGACGAGAATGTAAGTCTGGCTGAGCAGATCACAGACGTAGTGAAGCAGCCTGCCTTCATCGCAGGCATTGGCGGGGCATGCTGGGTAATCCTTATGGGATTCAGCGTGTGGATCTACTGCAGAAGGAAGAAGAGGAAAGAGCTCAGTCATTACACGGCATCATTTGCATACACACCTGCAGGTATGCATGCACATATCACACCTTAAGAAACGTTTAGCAGAGCTATTTTAGTATGATTTATATACTGTTATAGTATTTCATATTTTGAATTTTGCTTTTGTTTTTAGATTTAAGTAGTAATTTTGTTATGTGCTTTTGCCATTTTTATTAGTTTATGTGTTTAATTTCTAATTAGCTTCTATGCATTTTTATTTCAGTTTTAGTTTTAGTAATTTTACTACCAAAATGTAATTGATTACAGTAAGCTGCCAAGGCAACATGTTTCATTTTCGTTTAAGTTTTATCTAATATTTATATTTTATTTTATTTCATTTTAGCTCTATTTAAATAAACGAAAATTATTTTTAATAGCCTTAGTCTTAGTTTTAGCTAACAATCACAACACAATGACATTTAATCTTAATATTTCTGCCTGTGGTTGAATTGCATTATATTTTTTTACAGTTGGTTTTCCACATGGAGAAAGTTCTGGACTTAATGGAAGGTAAATGGCACTTTTAGCCTTTTAAGCATCAATTCAGAGTGTAAATTTAGTGACAGTTTAGATTCTATTATTTTTGATTTGTCTGGTTATGCAGGCCTGGTATGCTGGGTACTAACATGGGAAATTACCCGTGGCTGGCTGATTCTTGGCCAACTACCAATCTTGTGCACAACGGGAAAGACTCTGTGAACTGCTGTACGTCTAAACATGACACCCCGGAGAGATACTATAATGGTAAGACTCGCTGTTATAGAACAACACCACCGGCTGTACTGTTAAATTAATTTAACACTAAGTTTCCACAGCACAGAGTCTTATTAATTAAACGCTAATTAATTTACCATCACTTTCTCAGAGGCGGGAATCTCTAATTACCTCAACCAAAACGAGAAGTACAGTGCAGACTCCAATGAAGGCCCCATCTACAGCACCATTGACCCCACCAGCGAGGACCTGCGCAGTTTCTCCGCTCAGTACTCTCAACATACCACGCCCTACGCCAGCACTCCCATCATGCCTTTCACCAACCAGGCACCCTGCAGCCCTGAACAAGACGGCAGCCAATGGATGACTCAGCCTGGAACCTCCCATGCTCAATATGCCCAGCCAGACCGCTCCAAGACTGATAACGGTATCTTACAAGTCTTATCTGTTCTCTTTAGAGCTAATATGAATGCTTTGCTTGGCTGAATAAGAGTGTTATTTTATTAGTATTTATATATTATTATAGAATTTATTTTAGTTTTAGTCATTTTAGTACCTCAGCTTCAAAAGTTTTCATGTAATATTACTTTTTTTTTTTTTTCAATTACTGAAAACTATTTTTAATAATTTTAGTTTTAGTTAACAGACAACACTGCTGAATGAAGGTATGCTATTTTTTTTTGTTCTTCCCAAATCACTTGTTTTTCTACAGTAAAACAACCAAAGCAGAAGTTGATGGGGAAGCCAGTGAAAACACCATCTCTCAACTGGATGGATGCATTGCCACCTCCACCCCTCTCTGGAGAGCTGGACGAGTGTGAAGAGGAAGATGATAATGAACTAATCCAGGACATGGGGTAGAGTTCATTGGAAGGCTTCAGATTCATTTCACTGCTATGCCAGCTGGTCCTGCCTGAAGAATACAGTTTTTTTGCGTCATTTAAATTTAAATTAAAAAGCGATCATCTTGATACTATTGGTGATTTGACATGTTATTTAAACAATCTTGACAAAAACTTTCAGTCTTCATTCAATTAGATAGGAGCTGAACTAGTAGAAAATAGCTGCCTGGAGAGTGTTCCATTAGGACTTAAATCTCAAGTCTCACCCCAAGTTCTTACACACGCTTTCAGCAATTCATTTTAGTTTTTAACTTCATTTCCATGTCTACTTGTTGACATCTTTTACCAATTTGCAGCATGTTGGCTAGCTTAGCCTCGCTTAGCCTTCTGGACAAAGTTTTGCTGATTGTTCCAGGAACAGTCTCAAAATTCGCAGGGCCAGAGCAGTTTGATTGCTGTTGACAAGGCTGTATATGGAGGCTAACAAAGTTAGCGATATGCTATCCTTGAGTCTGGCCTGTTTCCTCATGATGGCCTGACTGAATTATGTTTCTTTTTCCTGGTCTGTATCGCATTAGTTCCTTGTTAGTGAAGCTCGCGGTCAGCAGTAGCCGCAGAGTGCCCCGGCCGCAGGCGCTGACGGGTAGAGATGCTCTTATTGCTTTCTGCCGCCACTTCAGCCCAATGGCTGCCTGTGAGGGGCACTAACGAGGGTGAGTCACATTAACTGCAGCGGTTAACCAGCCCAGTGTAGATCTGTGAATCCGATAACCTTGACATAGCCTCCCGCAGTAACCGCATTAGCCAGTGACAGGTACAACCCTTCTCAAGTTTCTTCCTCCAAGCATTAGACGTTATTCAGGGCACAAGAATGCAATGCAACACTCACAGCAAGACATTTTCATAACTAGCCCTCAAATGTGTGATGAACTCATGGATCACAAGGTTAACCTTTGTGCCAGCCCGAAGGCGAGAACATCGGCTCTGTTACTGCATTATATGACTATAATCTTAATGACTCACCCTTGAGCTCAGCAAGACTCAAGAACTCAACAAAAATTTCAAGCAGCCACGTACGTACTAAACCAAGAACGTGTAGGTGTCATTCAGCTCAGCGGTTTGCCCTCAAAGTGCCCAAGGCAAAACACTGAGTCAGTGTCACTCAAAATGCCACTGCATTAAACTTATTTTCCATCGCTCTTGCATGGATTGGTCCCACGAGAGCTGAAAGATCACGCATATTGTTATCTGGAGGCCAGGCTGTCTCATTTGACAGAATGGCAGCAGGAATCGATATGCCACCGGTTGCATTGACCCGGTGATTACTGCAGCAGGCAATCATAATGAGTGTGCCGTGATTGATTTAGCACAGAGGTACTGGAGTTACTTAACCTTCTGCTAAAAATGAGGGAATTTAGTTATAAAGCAGAAAAAAGTCACTTATTCTCCCACTCTTAAGTGAGAAGGGCATGTGAGTGATAAGAAAAGTTGATGTAATAGTTGGATAATGTGTGGGGTAGAGCATGTGCTCTGACATCAACTCAAGTTTGAGGCCCTGTTTACACAAGTGCGTTTTCGTTTTAAAATGAAAACGATCCTCGCCTATACTGGCGTTTACATGACCGTTCATGCACACTGGGTATGCGCGTAAAAGTGTAAACAATTGCCTCTTGCCAACAAACCACCAACGGTCTCTATGATCAACTTAGGCTTACCAAGCTTTTGGGAAACACAGCCCTGGGCTACATTGGTGGCAATGGCTCTACGATCAACTTAGGCTTACGATGCTTTTGGGAAACGCTACCCTGGTCTGTAATTGTCGTGTTCCGGTAGTGTAATGTGGGCAGCCATACCATCATTTTCTAAAGTCTCTGTTTTGGTCCGTTTACACTGAAACGCAACCCCGCACTTTTCAAACTAAAATGGGGTCTACAGTGTTTCCAAAAGTCTCAGTTTTCGAGGGTTGAAAACGCTGGAGTAGTGTAAACGACTGGCGTAGCCATAGCAAAAGTTATGCATTTTAAAACGAAAACACACTAGTGTAAACAGGGCCTGAGTCCTTTCCAAGTTCTGCCGCCTTTCTTCTGTATCATTTGCTATCTGCTAATTTCCTCATAAAATGGCACAAAATAAATAAGAAAAAAGAAAAGTGATATATTGATATATAAAGTGATATATATACTACCGTTCAAAAGTTTGGCATCGGTAAGATTGTTTTTGAAAGAAGTCTCATGTTCATCAAGGCTGCAATTATTTGATAAAAATATTGTAAAAATCGCAATATTGTGAAATATTTTTACAATTTAAAATAACTGATTTCTCTTTTAATATATTTTAAAATGTAATTAATTACTGTGATGGCAAAGCTTAATTTAATCAGCAGCCATTTCTCCAGTCTTTTATGCTTATTTGGTGCTCAAGAAACATTCCTTAGTATCAATGTTGAAAACAATACAAAACAACGACAAAGTGCTGCTTTTGTGGAAACCACAATACTTTTTTTTTCAGGATTCTTTGATGAAAAGTTCAAAAGAACAGCATTTATTTGTAATAGAATGTCGACAGTAAGTCTTTACTGTCGCTTTTGAGCAATTGAATGCATCCTTGCTGAATAAGAGTATTCATTTCTTTAACAAAAGCTGTCTTGACATATTTCCAATTAAATCAGGAAGTTTTAGCCTTTTAAAAATAGCCAGTAGCCTTTCATTTACATCACAGCCCAGCAAAACACGAGTTGCTGCAATTCGATGGCTAGTGGGAGTAAATTAGAATGAAGCAATGTTCTTATTTTAGAATATTTTAGTGGGAAAACATTGTATACGCCCTTGCAAATATAAGTTTTCAATATTTCTATTACATATATATATATATATATATATATACATATAAATTTGTGAAGTTGGCTTTTTAGTCATATATTAGCGCTGTACTTTATATTGACACTTTTCTCCTTACACAGGTCCGATGAGGAAGAGTGGTGTCCTCCTCTTCCAGAGAGGACCTACCTCATAGACGGCATGATGGAGGACGGTCCTGCTCCTTCCCCTAGAGGAGAGGCTCCTTCCCCGACCACGTCCTACAGCCACCAGTCCACCGCCACCTTAACCCCATCTCCCAGAGACGATGGCCACTGCCACGATATACCACGCTTACACCAGCTTGAACCGACACAGATAGCACGGTGAGACACCCACATAAACCTTCAAATGTCTTTTTTCACAAGTCAGCATTTCAGTTTATTCCACTTTTATTTTCCACATAAATAGCATAAAAAGTTTATGGAGTCCTTCAGGAAACTGCTCTCCTGCATTTTAGTTCTCTGCATTAATAGAATAGTTTATTTGTTTTCACTCTCTTAGGTGAATTTTTACAGTGTTATTGTTTGTTCCTGCAGGAGAAAATATGTTTTATGAATAATTTATTCCTCTGCAGGTCCGTATTTGTAGATTATCACAGCAAATATTGAGACTCTCATTACGCTTCCTGCTAGACTGCAGTTGTGCCAAGTTTAGAAAGATCATTTACTTTTACAAAGTGCTGATCTTGGCCTACTATGTTTTTCATTTAATATGAGTGCCTATAATAGTGTCCATGTGCCTTGTTGGCCCAGAAAATGCAGCTTTGAGTTAAAACAGAGATCCATTGAGTGGGGCGCATTTTAGTTAGATATAATGTCATTTTCTAATTTACTGATTGTATTTCATCCTGTCAAACTTTGTTCTAACTGACAGCCGGTTGCCATGTGGACCAGTGCCTGTACCGCGAGCGCCAAGCCCCCCTCTAACCCAGTCCAACCCAAACCTGTCCGCCAATCAGGAGTGTCCTGACAACACTGTGCCACACCGCTCAGCGCATAAACGGGACCTGAGCCAAGGAGCTGCCCAAAGCGTAGAGAACATCAGCAACACCACGCCAGGTGTGTTTCAGTTCTCCAAATAAACAAGTTTTGGCTATGTTAACTGAAGTAAAATACCACTTCCATGCTCCCAGCAATATAAAAATAGACACACTTCACAGATGTCCTATAATTGTTATAGTTGCATCATTGTCTCATGTCACATCCCCCCCCTTGCAGGTCGAGCGAGGCCCTCTGCAGACCACACACCTCCTGGGCAGAAGTCCAAGGTGAAGAAGAAAACCTCCAAGAGCGGTCAATACCGAAGAGATATACTGCAAGGCGGTGAGTTACTGACCAGGCCTTTCCCAGAATGAAGTTAGTTAATCATTTATCCTGCTCCTGCATCGTTAACATGCTGCTCACATCTCTGCAGACCTGCCCCCTCCACCAGAGCCGCCTCCTGAGGATGAGATCGACTGTGCTCAAGTAGGGGCATTCGAATGTGGGCAGACGTCCCTCGAGAGAGTAGGCAGCTCCCATTCCTCCATGGAGAGGAGAGAACAGAGCACACCCAATCGGAAAAACTCTTCTCATAGACGGATAGATGGTTAGAGAAAACCTGACAGTCTTAAATGCTGTTATTCCTTTATCACACACACACACACACACACACACACACACACTAGAAGTGTACTGTTATATACTCTTTACATTACACTTTTATTGACCCCTAACATTATGGTTTTGTTTATGTGGCTCTCGGCAGAGGATGATTTAATTCCTTACAACAAGCCCAACTTCCTGTCTCGGGGTCAGATGTCCAGCAATTGCTCCACAACAGGAAGTTCATCATCACGGGGGTCAACAGGATCACGAGGGCATGGAACGGGCAGGAAGAGAAATGATGTAAGACCAAGTAACACATCTCAAACTGCAGAAAATCATTTTCTTGATCGGTATTTTTTGTCTTTTTATATAGTGAAAATATTGAATAATCCTTAAAACAAGATTTATATTTACTATTAAATATTTACTGTGCTTCATTAATAAAAAATACTTATGGTTTATAAAAAAAATACATATTTTATAACTATATATTAAGACTTGTAACACAGGCAAAATGTTCAGCATAAATATTTATTTTTTATGCTTAAAACAAATGTTACACAGTTTTGTTAAATAAATCCATCTAAGGATGTTTAGATATTTTTTACAGTATTTCAAGACAAAAAAAAAAAAAAAAAAAATACTGATTGTTTAGTATATGCTCTTAAGATTTAATCCTCATCCTCCCAAATCCTAACCCTAATCCCAAATCTTAAACATTAGCTGAGCTTAGTCAAACACAGGCTCACAAACATGTGCATTAGTTTATCTTTTCTTAACACTCATTCATTGGTGAGACAGAATTGACTGAGTGTGGATGAGAATCCATCTGGCTGTTGGGCACATAATGTGAGTGTTCTGTAGAGCAGAGGAGACATAGTACTTTTAGCCAGCAATCAGACACTTCCTCTGAAGTACATTCCCCACTGCTCAGAGAACAGATGACAGAAGAGATGCTACAACCAACTGATCTATCTGTAAAGTGTTTTTTTCCTCATATCAAACACTTGCACGATCACTCTAAAAAACGATTTTTATAGTTCTCAAATACAAAAAGAGTTCCAGTTGTAAAATCTAACTGGATGAAACCCGTTCAAAGCTGTAAAAAAGCAAATATACCTGTTAAAATAACCTGTGAAGAGTCGGCATTATTTGGTAGATATATTGCTTGTTATAAATAATAATAATTCTGCATTATTTGGTGGAAGTATTGCCTGTAATTAATAATAATTATAGTTATTGTTATTAATTCTGCATTATTGGGTTGAAGTATTGATGTTTGTATATAATTATAATAAATATTATTGGTAGAGATGCACCGATGCTAAATTTCTCCACCGATACCGATAGCCGATTACTCAGAGTGATATCTGCCGATACCGATAGTTTGGGGGTTTTGCCTTTTATACCTTCTTTTAAATGAATGATTTCATTATAATTAATAATTAATCATTATTAGTATTAGTAGTAGTAGTAATAGTAGTCATTTATTAACCCTTTTTGTCAATTTTGCATTGTATTTGTAATTAAATATGTACATAATCCTTTTACCATGGTAAAATCGCTAACTTGGCTTCTTTTGGTTTATTTTACATCTTTGCAATACGTAAATCCCTCTCCTTATGCAAAAATGTACAGTGGTGGTAGATACCTTGGTTATGCATGTTGTATAACTGAGTAATGTCCAAAACACATAGTAATGCCATGATACTTTTCATGATCAGAAGATGGCATCTCACCATTTATAACTAGTTTAGTCAAACAGAGAAATCAAATTAAGAAGAACTAGTTGCATGGGCCAAAGTGGCCATAACACTTTTTTCTTTTTACAGTGTTTCCCTATAGACATGAATAGTTCTGTGATGGGCACTGGGTTACACATTTCTGAGGTCACTCCATATGGACAGAAGAGTCTACTCAAATGTGTGCCCTCTTCTCAGGTTACCCCCTCTGGAACTTAAAAGACAGGCCACATAAAAGAGGGCTATACGTTCCCCGGGGAGAGAGTTTCGGGTTACCCCGTCCTGTCACGGTGGTTAGCGTTATCTTTCCAGTCGGACAGAGAGCGTGAATAGGTGCTTGACGGCGAGAGGGGAGAAGGGGTCTGCCTTTATTCTGTGTCCTCAGATCTTGTCACGTCCCATGATGGACAATCCCTGCTGCATTAAGTCATCTATAGACATACCAAACCAAAAAGCCTTTCTTTTGTCCTGAGAGAGGCCACAATTATCTATTGAACAGACCAGCTAAGCTGGTTGACCAGTTTAAATGACCAGTTAAAACTATTGGTTACCAGTATAAGGTATATTTTGGCCAATTTCATGAAGGTTTTAGTGTCTAACAGTGGTCAAGTTGCTATAATAACCAGCTTGTACCAGTAGCAAACCAGCATTGTTCATCTAAAACTATCTTAGAAGTCTCAACTGTTTTTTTAAGACTTTCAAATGACTATATGTGTCAAACATTATTCTGTTGATTTAAAATCCTGTTTAACTTTTGTAACTCATTTTTTTCTACTCTTTCAGGAGATGAGATAAGGGAAGGCTGTGAGACGCAGGAAGTTTGACTTAGGCATCCCTCCGTTTTCATTCGGAAACTGAAGAGAAGAACCGAAGAAAAGTGGACGAGTGTACAGATTTCAGAACGTGAATCTGGGACTTTTGATTATGTTATTAATTATTGTTATTATTGTTATTTATGACCTTCACGGGGGCATTTTTCATCACGCTGTCACTGTAAATAATCATCCGTTGAAGCTTTTTACATGGGGTCCAGATGCCTGGAAAGAAGAGTATATTGTATTTATACATGAAAGAAGAAATGAAATCATGTTAAAAGCTCCAATATTATAGATAAGTTAATGTCTGAATGTGCCAACCTCTTGTAGAAATGTATACAGCAGCATTTCAAAGCATAATAATATTGCACTCTCGTTGTGTTGGAGAACAACAAAAAAATAGAAAGCACAATATGTGTTGTTTGACCAGCCAGCTAGACAGCAAGTCTAATGACCTAACCAGGCCGAGGACGCTTCTGTCTGTCCGTTTCGTCTCCGTCTGTGAATCCCCATCGTTGCGGTCACAAAAGGAATGTGGTCCCATTCCCCCTTTCTTTTCAAAGCCAAGAGAGTGTCATTTGACGACTGTTGTGAACGATTGTATTTGTCTTTTTTAAGGAGTGTTTTGGAGATCGTGAGGAAATGTATTTCATTCAAAAAACCAAAATTATGTTCCTTTGACTAACTTTTTGGTAGTCCTTGTTGTTTTGTATAAATAAAATAAAATACATTCTGAGCTATACATGTTTGTCTTGAAATCGATGTTTTTGAAAGTTCTGTTTAAAAGAATTTTAAGTTTTACCTATATATTTTTAAGTTTTATTCAGAAATTACGCCGAAAGTTTGCAGCAACAAAGACAATGCGGGTCAGCAGCGACCGTTAACAGCTGTGACCGTTAATCTTTGGTTTCTAAGGTTACGGCAGGCACGTCGCTACTTCCACCTGGCTGAACCACCACTGAGGGGCATGAAATTACCTTTTCCAGGGCAACACTGGATGCTGAGGAGAAAGGGAGTGAGGGCTGAGGGAGGAAGAGGAATGAAGAAAACACAAGTGTGGAGAAAGAGACAGTGAGTTGGATAAAACAAGTAGAGGGTAAAGAATAAGAAAAACAAAGAATGTGAGTAACTCCCACCTGAGACTAGCCTGAGGTCAGAAAATCAGAAGGAAAAACAGCAAACAAGTAGTTATATGAAAAGAAAAGCAGTATGCACTTGTAGACAATAAGTGAAAAGGAGAATATAACAATAAACAATGAGCCATTTGAACGGTCTTTACCAAAACATTTTATGCGTTTTGTTTGGTCATGACTAGGGAAGTGAATCAGGTTCCGATTCATTAACGGTTCCATTAATGATTATTTTACTTTAAGGAATAAACATTTGTAATATAATTATAGCCTATATTAAACAACAAACATGTAGTAATATATTACATACAGTTACATGTGCTGACAAATTGCATAATGTGTATTTAAAGCTGCAGTCTTTGGTTAAAAATTATCAAAATCAATTTTTGAGTAAGTACATAACCAGCCAGTGTTCAAAACTATCTCCTTACCTTAGCCCGATTCACAACGGTAAGCTTCTAATAATGTTTTCTAATTCGAGTGGTACTGGTAGGTTTCCATGGGAAATTCAAGCATGCAGCCTTTCATCTTTGCGTACCTGTTTACATAAAGAAGGAGTCCCAGCTAGTAGGCTATATGGCATGTGAGGATGCTGCAGGTGACGGATCATTTATTGCCTTTTCTCACAGCAGCTGGAATGATTAAATTTATCATTTTGATGGCGGATTGTATATGGTATGACAATTTAACATTAGAAATTGGACTGTACAGAAATTGAAATCTGCAGGTAACGCTAATACAGCCTAAATACACAGTCATGCAGTGCTGATGTTGTTAACATTAACAATTTGAGAACAAAGTATAACAATAATAATTTGCACAGTTTGATGTGATATGAGGTAAGCGATCGTTAGATTTAATCACATACTTGTATAGTTAGATTTAATTGGTAGCGCGATTTATTGTAATGCTTTTTTTTTTCTCAGTTGGTCAGAACAAAAGTGGCAGATTTGTTACTTGCTTGTTCAGATGACATTTTCCGGTCAAAATTTTTATTTTGGTCATACTTCCAAGACTACAATCTGTGATTCCGAAGTACAGTATCCACTGGTGTGGTGACTGACAACCACACATTTTCCTCAAAACATTAGATTCATCTGCGCTGAGGAGCCGTGCCGATGCACAACTCATGTAAAGATGATAATTCCTTAAATAACTGCAAATGCAGGTTTCAAACAGAGATGGCAACAAAGAGGCAAAACTTATGGATTGCAGCTTTAACAACACATTGTGATCTGAACAACCAATCAGTAACTATTAGCGATTAGTTAAAGAATTTAATTCTTTTGTTATTCGGACTATGCTTAATACACTATATAGCCTACTCCCACTAAACCGGGAATCCAACTGCGCTGTTTTTTTTTTTTGTTTTTTTTGTTTTTTTTCATAACATAAGTAATATAACTAACTCTTAAGAGTCATTAATTCTGTAATCGGACTACTCTGACTATCACGCTGTAGCCTATATTTAATAGCTGTCTTGCTTTGAAAAACGTGTGACGCAGGCAGTGGAATGGGGAAAAAACACAAGGTCTCAAGGTGCGTTTTTTAAAAAAGTTGTACTGATTTTAACTTGAGCGCAACGTTTTTAGAACGCCGTGTCGTGCAATACGCGAGCGCAACGGTCATAGGCCTACATGTCCGTCTAGCGCGTTTACACTGAAAAACAATGGAAAAGTAGTGTATTTTGGATTGAAAAACGCGTTCTGTGTGAACAGCCCCTAAGAAGTGCAAAACTCACAGTATGATTTTAGAACGGTATCACAATGATATCTGCAGAAAAATGCATGTGCAAGAACTGTTAATGCAACATAATGTCAATAGAACTGAACAGAACTGAATAAGTTCCTAACTGGAATGTTCATGTAAAAAAATAAATAAATAAAAAATAACCCAGGGGTGTCCACTTTCCTCCAGCAATTAGCTCCAACCTTAACAAACCTGAAGCTAATCAAGGTCTGTAGGATCACTGGAAGATTCCAGGCAGGTGTTGGAGCAGGTTGGAACTAAACATCTCTCATCTAGATCAACAAGGCAAAAATGGTCCACTTGGTAAAATTTTGGTCAACATCACCATGTAGGTACTCATCTGGGCTATAAAAGTTTTTAAACCTCATAAACAATAGGATTTACGTTTTGTGTAAAATCCAGTCAAAGTTTCTTCTCATGAAGATCATTTTTAATATATGAATGGATCAATTTTAGAGGTGGATCACATGGAAGGTACAATATATTGAGAGATGTAGAGGGTACAGAGATCATCTGAGCTTTCACCTTTGAAGGTCTCCTTAGAATTCAAACCAAGTAGTCAAGACACGCACTCTTCCTTAAGTGGAAGCCCACTACCCATAAATCACTAGCTCATTCATTAGCTTTGTGTCAGTGGAGACACGCCCAGGAGGGCCAGAGGGGAGCGAAGCACAGTCAAAATACCATTCTCCCATTTCCATGTTAATTACAGAACCCAGAGATGGATGCCTTCAACCTCATTGTTCATTTAATGTATGCAAAGCACATGCAATTGCCACATTAAAACCAAGAGGACGATGTTCAAACAAGCTAGTAAAACAGCGGCTTTGGCATTTGGCTTTGAAATCAATGTCAAGATGTTTTACGACGAACACCAGGTTAAATCGGTTGAATGCTCTATAGAGACGAGAAAAGAATGATATTAGTGTTTAGAGTCACACAGCTGCCAGGCTGTTAGCTAGGTACGAGGACTCATTTATGTGGCAAGTGAGCAATGTTTGCGCCTCTGAGATAAAGCGAACCATCAGCCCGTGAGAGGTTCTTGAGTACGCAGTCAACTGTTCAGTGTCATCTCTGCAATTCTTGACCAATTGCACATAAACACTTTTTCTTTTCTCTCTGCAGCTCCAGTTGAACTGGCTTGGATTTGTATACCCTGCCTGTGGAGCGTAGGCTTTAGGGAACAGAAGGACCCTTGAGTTTAATCTTTCTCAGGGCAGATCTGGGTCAGTGAAGGCCAACAGAAGGCTGGATCCCATGGGGTCTGTACAAAACACTCTGCCATTTCTCATCTCCACACACACCCGTCTCTGAACCTCCGACTGGGCACAGGACCTCGGGTAAGCCCACTCAACTGGATGGCGCGCCACACAGGGGCTTTAATTTTAATTTAGTGTGTTGACGGATGCAGACGAGAGATGATGACTCAGGTGTTGGACGTTAATGTCAATTTAGCTGATAATTTAGAGCCGCAATGTATTACCTCGGAAATCTGTCCCATGTGCTAACTATTCCTGGAAACATTTGGGGCTGACAGAGCTCAGAAATGCTCTGACAGAAATTTGGAGACAGTGATGCTTGGTTTTAAATTTCCCTGGCAAGTGAATTGTTAGTGCTACTTGCTAAGTCATCATTGGGGTAATTAATAACAAATTATGCAGGCTGTTGAGGAGATGTGTGTGATTACTTTTTGAAGCATTTATACTTTTATGGAAGGCTTTTTCCAACATAAAAAAATTAAAAGGTAATTTTGATTTTACAACTTCGCCAGGAGTTTGATTGACAGGCGATCTAACCAATCATAACGCCGAATCCGCCATTTTGTCCGACAAAGCAGTCAGGGTCAAACAACATAGCTAATAGATTAGTAGATAGTAGATAGTAGATAGTTAGTAGATTAACGTTGGTGGACTTGAACTTGAAAAATGATGTGTACTGACATCTTTCTTTGGTTGAAATGTGGTTCATTCATGTTTATTTGATGATATAAATTAACTAGTAAGAAGAGATGATCGGTTCATGAGCCGCTTGATCTGAGGCACTACAGTGATCTGTCACGACACATTAAAGAGCCACAAAACTGTATTTATTGTTTAAATTTCTTTAAAAATTAAAAAATTTGAAATTTGAGACTTTGTTTCATATCAAAAGTAACCTGCTCTGTTTTGTCTGTCGACGCGTTGTCAGTGTCCTCTTTGCTCCGCGATGTATTTTTCACTCTGTGAGAACATGATGTGTGGCGTGAGAGCAGCATGGCTTGTCGGACATAGCAACAGTAACTAAAGGAGGCGGGTCTTTGCGAATGGTCTCTGCATCTTTTAAATATTTAACAATCCATAGTTTTCAGTCACATGACTGGCACAGAGACCTGGAAGGCAAAACATCCACAGAACTGCATTACAGGTTTGTCAGTTTATCTCAAAAGAAGAAAAACAAAAATATATGAACAAAATGCAATCATAATCAGCACCTCCTGCAGTATTTCAATCACTAAAAACAGCAGGACATTCTAAAATGTTTCTTCATGTGCCTTCATGTACTAAAACAGTGATATTAAGTGATCAAATTCAGTATACACCTTATTGATGATGCATACTATATACAGGTGAGCAGTTGTGCCCAGAATGCAATGCTCTAAATGGTTAAGTGTTTCTTTATAATGGTTTTTGTATGGAAAAACGCTTAACGAGGAACGGTGTGTTGCTTTTATATTCTGAGTTCATCTGCTTGCCTGTGTATAGTATGCATCATCAATAAGGTGTATATTGAATTTGGTCTTTTAATATCACTGTCTTACTACATTACAAATCTGGTAAAAATGACTGGCTGTCAGTGAAGGAAAGCCTTGTTTTGCCCTCCAGGTAGGCGTTACTATAAGAGCGTGACCATGGGCGTAAATTTCATCTATCAGTTGGGGGGGACAATAAACAAAATTTCTCAAGAGCAGTTTTTAAAGGGGACACAAATAATACAGCCATCTGGGACAGAGGACATCTCTTACTTAGATATTCAACTGCAGCAAGCCCACTGATCTGCCACTTAACTTCATATTGAGCAAAACCCAACACAACGGTAGATTTGCAATATTAGTCTAATATCAGTTCACACATAGGCTTATCGCCGTGTTAGTTGTAGTGGGTGACTTACCATCCAACAAGCTATGGTATTAAACAAGCTATCAAACAAGCTAAGTAATGTTATAATCGCTAACATAGCGGACTCATGGAAAAATACATGGGTTATCATCATTTTTTGTCTTTACTAATTTATTAGTGACTCAGCATCATCTGTATTAAAGAGAAAAGAATCACTTCATCCGATGTTTAAAGTGAACAAAATAGCCTTGACAGCCTACTTTCTGGAGTTCCACAACTAATGAACAGCTTTGTTCTCTCCCATGGACTTATGTGTGTAGGTGAGGTGCGCAGTGGACCAAAGCACTGTGAGGCAAGGGAGAGCGGACTCAAAATGTTAAACTTAAAGGGTTAGTTCACCCAAAAATGAAAATTCTCTCATTAATTACTCACCCTCATGTCGTTTCACACCTGTAAGACCTTTGTTCATCTTCGGAACACAAATTAAGATATTTTTCATAAAATCCGATGGCTCAGTGAGGCCTCCATTGCCAGCAAGATAATTAACACTTTCAGATGCCCAGAAAGCTACTAAAGACATATTTAAAACAGTTCATGTGACTACAGTGGTTCAACCTTAAAGTTATGAAGCGACGAAAATACTTTTTGTGCGCCAAAAAACCCCAACCAAATAACGACTTTATTCAACAATATCTAGTGATGGGCAATTTCAAAACACTGCTTCATGAAGCTTCGAAGCTTTACGAATCTTTTGTTTTGAATCAGTGGTTTGGAGCGTATATCGAACTGCCAAAGTCACGTGAACTATTGAAATTTTTAACTGAAATCATGTGAGTTTGGCAGTTTGATACACGCTCCGAACCACTGATTCGAAACAAAAGATTCGTTAAGCTTCGAAGCTTCATGAAGCAGTGTTTTGAAATCGCCCATCACTAGATATTGTTGAATAAAGTCATTATTATGTTTTTTTGGCGCACAAAAAGTATTCTCGTCGCTTCATAACTTTAAGGTTGAACCACTGTAGTCACATGAACTGTTTTAAGTATGTCATTAGTACCTTTCTGGGCATTGAAAAAGGAAATGATCTTGCTGGTAATGCAGGGAGATGGTCCTCACTGCAGAACACAAGATCCAGGGGGATCCAACTCATCCCACTTTACATATCCCTTAACCTACCCGACTCCGCCCCCCTGGATCTCGAGTGTTCTGCAGTGAGGGGCTACTGAATGCAGGCCTCACTGAGCCATTGGATTTGATCAAAAATATCTTAATGAGTGTTCCGAAGATGAACGAAGGTCTTACAGTTGTGGAACGACATGAAGTTGAGTAATTAATGACTGAATTTTCATTTTTTTGTACTAACCCTTTAAACTAACCCTTTAAAACGCTTTTTTTTTTTTTGCCCCATTTGCGATTGCATTTTTTACTACCTACACAGTTAAGTATATATCATTATATTATTTACAATATACAGCATGGTTTTTAATTATATTTTTAGGGGGGGACAACCCTCAGATAGGGTAGGTCCTGACCCCTCACAATTTCCTGCCTATGAGCGAGATGTCACATGAAAACTATGAATTGTGATTTTAAATGTCACAACTGCAACTTTAAATGTCACAATTGCAACTTTATATGCCACAATTGCGACTTCATTTCTTGTATTTGCAACTTTATATCATAATTGCAACTATTTCTCACAGTTGCAACTTCATTTTTCATTTTAGCAACTATTTCAAGTGTTACTATTTATTCTTTGCAACTTTATTTCTCATATTTGTGACTTTTGATCTAACAATTGTGACAGTTGTATTTGCAACTGTTCTCATGTTTGTTACTTTTTATCGTACTTGCAACTTTATATCTCACAACTGCAACTATTTCTCATATTTGTGACTTTAGATCTCATAATTGCGACTTAAATTTTTGTATTTAGAACTTTATATCATAATTGCAACTTTATTTCTCACAGTTGTGACTACTTTATGTATACCGTATACATGCAACTTAAAGAGGCATTTGTAAAAATGTTCATATATTAATCGCTTTTTTATTGCCAATGTGTGAACAGTTTGTAACGAAACTTACAAGACCTTCCCCGACTTTCTATGAAAGCCAGCCTGTGGACTGATTTTTATCTGAAGGACTCGGGATGGTTTTGCCGAGAAAATTAAAAGGGTGTTTACGCGATCTCCCGAGAGCCTCTGATCCGTTCTATGACACATGAAACAAATGCTTAAGTTAATGCCGAAAAAGAGCCATTCTGTACTGTAATGTCATTGTGTCATATGTAAAGAAAAGGTATTAATTCAAACTATAGTCTCACATAGTCAGAGCTATATAGTCTGTAGTCTCAAATATACTTTATAATCAAACTATCACAACAGGGTAATTTTAATTACCTTATCTGTCGACATGATGCCGGTGAATTACAGAGCTGGTGCAAACATATCCACATCACTATTATTAGATGCTTTCTTAAACTGCTGCTTTCTCACCACTTTTTTTCTCTCTGTGTGTGTGTTTATTTTGTTATTGAGAAGAAAGCCCGCAGCACATATTTACAGTACATATTCATCTAAATGTCGCTCTTGGCAGCGTGGATGCGTGTTGGCATCTGGATGTTCATTAGAAGTAAATCGCTGCAAAGTTATTTCCAACTTTTTACTTCTAAGCAAAAAACGAAAAAGAACTTCGCCTTGAGTATATGGGGGCCTTGATTCACATTTCGTCTCTTATACGTTATGTGTGCACAAGTGCGAGCACGAGCAACAGTTGCTGGCTGCTGTTCACTTAAAGGCCACCGGTATCGCTAACAACAAGGGTTTTCTGAATTCTATATATGGGCCCTTTAATTTCTCATAATTGCAACTTTATATCTCACAACTATGACTATTTTTTCACCTGATGGACAATAAAACAGGAGAAAAAAAATCCTGTATATTTGCAATAATGAAGAAACCAGAATTGTTTCATGCAAAATAATCCTTGCGGACAAATGTGGGGTGCTCTGCTGTGACAAATGTAAGAAAGAAACAAGAGAGAAGCAAAAGTTGGTAATGTATTAGTGTGCTCTTGCATGACAAACTGGGTCAAAGGATTACCAGCAGGCTATAAAAAGATGCCTTTTTGGCCATAGTCGAATTCAAGGCTGTAGATTCAAATAGTGTGTTTGTGTGCACACGCATAAAAGTGTGTAATGGGGGAGGTGTGTTTTTGTGCCAAGCATATGGCCGTAGGGAGAGAGAGAAGGGGACAAGCGATAATCCCTCTGCAGTCATGCCATGGTCACTTGTGTTTTCTGTGTGTGTGTGTGTGTGTGTGTGTGTGTGTGTCCAGCGGGTGTCTAGGGTTGTCTGATTTGGTTCTGCTGGCTTGCGGTGAGGATTAGAGCTCTGGAGGGCCGTACATGTTCTCTTGACAGACCTCTTGTGCACCCTTAACTACGAGACAGTAGGACACAAATGCAACAAACACAAACATATGTCAGTGATCCGAGAGGCAGATACTTGCAATAAAATGTTCATTTATTAACTTTTAAAAGGCAATTAGTAAAAATAAAATTTGTTAAAATGTGACTTTTTAGTAGTGCAGCAAGTGTGAGGAATATTTATGACATGTGCATTACAAAATGACAGCTAAAACCATATTTCTACTAAGAAAAACTATGTTCATACACACAAAAAAAAAATCAATGATTAAAGGGTTAGTTCACCCCAAAATGAAAATTCTATCATTAATTACTCACCCTCATGTTGTTCCAAACCTGTAAGACCTTCGTTCATCTTCGGAACACACATTAAGATATTTTTTTTATGAAACCCAAGAGGGTTTTTTTTTATCCCCCATAGAAAGTAACATAATTACTACATTCAAGGTCCAGAAAAGTAGTAAAGACATCGTTAAAATAGTCAATGTGACTACAGTGGTTCAACCTTAATGTTATGAAGTGACGAGAATACTTTTTTAAAGTCGTTATTTTTGTTTTTGCGCACAAAAAGTATTATCGTCGCTTCATAACATTAAGGTTGAACCACTGTAGTCACATTGACTATTTTAACGATGTCTTTACTACTTTTCTGGACCTTGAATGTGGTAATTATGCTGCTTTCTATGGGGGATAAAAAGGATTTCATCAAAAATATCTTAATTTGTGTTCCGAAGATGAACGAAGGTCTTACGGGTGTGGAACGACATGAGGTTGAGAAATTAATGACAGAATTTTCATTTTGGGGTGAACTAACCTTTTAACAATAAAAATAACTTTTTATTAAGTTGCTAACATTTAGTTCAGTTATATAACAGGTTAAATGCAAACTAACATTTTTCAAAATAAAAGAAAAAGGAAAAAAAGATATGTATTTTATTTATAAAATAAAAAATGAATCCTAAAATACAAAACGTCTTGTATAATATTTCCTGTGTATTTTAGATAACTCTGTCATATAAAAGTGTATATGATTTATAAAAGCTTATGTGGAGGTTTATTAAATAAAATTGGTTTATTTACATTTCTTCGAATGCCAATATGAATGTCCTGTACAATAGTCTTTATTATGGTGTGGTACAACTGTACAAGTGGCGTACACTGCACATACTGTACCTTACAGCACTGTGTTCTTCAATTTAATTGACCTTGCTACAAACCCAAGACCATCAAAACTACAAGGAGGGGGGTTGCCCTGAGGAACGCAGGGAAATGTAGTCCATAAACAACCCTTAAGCATGTGCGAGTCGATCATCGGTGCGAGGGGGTCTCCAGATGTCCTCTCCAGCGCTCAATGCCTGAGTGTCGGCTAGATGTGGCAGGTCTTCTGGTCTCTCTGGAGGCTTTAAACTGGGCCTCCAGCTCCTCCACCCATGCGGTGCTCCAGTCCCACACGGGCAGCGGCTCCACCTCTCCAAAACACTCTCGAGGGGGGAACAGAACACTCAGGGGGGATGCAGGCGGGGAGAAATCTGCAGAAAATGCATGATCACACACACATCACAAAGGAAATCAAGAGAGATGTATGCATACGCATGCACATAGGTACAAAATACACAACCGAAAGCAATCTGTTAATACGTATAAAGTCGCACAAGTCAATTTGACCATAATAACCCTGAATGATAACGCACAACGCTGCTGAACTCATCAGTTACAATGTACTAGTCATTTAACCTGATGCATTCAGGGAGATTGAAAGATAGACAGAGAGAGAGTGAAAGGGGGAAACAATCAGCAAATGGAGAGAGGAAAGTCCCTGTAGGTTTCTCTTTTGAAAGCCATGATTGATTTGCTGAAACTTCATAGAGGATGGTGGGGGAGTTCAGACAATTTGCAGACAGGCCCTCAAATCCCATTATTTCTCATTGTACCAAAGTAGCGCTGCTATTTTTCACTGTCTCATTGGGAGGCATAATGCTACAGTGCCTTGTGAATGTGATCTGACAATGAGGATTCTCATCCAAAATACGGTTTTCCACTTTAGTTATGCAACGATCCCAAAAGGTGCTTAAGTGATGCTTTAAATAGTCTGAATGTGATTGCATTAAATAACAAAACATCAAATTAAATAATGCTAATAATGCTTTTCTCAGAACTAACCTCACTTTTTGAGCTATTTTTTGCTATTAGTTTGAACCTACTGGTCTCAAGATGAAGGCTGGTGTAGTTTATCACAAGTATGAACATGTTCTATTAAAATCTGACAACCTGAAACTGTCCAAAATAATAAAATCTTCATTTATCATTTAAAACCTATTTTGCTTGTGCTGTCTTCCTATAGAATAAAAGCAACTTGATATTTTGTTATTTATTGCAATTACATTCAAACATTAAGTGTGACTAAAGTGCCCAAATATTTTAAGGCCAATTCATACATAATTATGACTCTTTCCAAAAGATCTGAATTGAAACGAATATTTACATAATGCTTATTTGTTGACTATGCAAATGAGGCAGAAAAACGGTACAGCCTTGCAGAGCTGAGAAACTAATATTAAATTGAAAAAAGGTGGTGAGCAGCAAAGAAAAGTGTAATGTGATCAGTTTTTAGCAACTAATGCGGTCAGATTTATAACTTCAAAGTATGCAGAACAGGTTTAAACAAGGTAAAATTTGAGAAAATACCTGAAAGCTTGATTAAAATTAGCCAAAATATTTGCATTTACAAACACTTTAACCCAAATGTGGAAATTAGCAGAGCTTTCATGGGTGCTGAATCACTGTGGACCTGCTGATAAAGCCACAGAACTCGACTACATGAGCAGACTGTTCCACCTAGTGGCCATTTCTGTCAACTACATCAGTATTTGCTGTTAGCAAACTTGCTACTTGAATAACCATGTGGAGACTATATGAAACAACCTAATTCTGCAGAGGATAAAGAGAGTTTATATCTTGCCTGATAAAGTACCGCTCATAGATTCGGCTGTCAAAGCCAGGACGCGGGCAAAGTTCGCATCGTTTATGAACGAGCAGTCAGAAGAGCTGATGATACTCGTTCGAGCGCTCGCCATGTTGCTCTCGGACACTGAACCCCAGCCGTTCCACAACGAACCCTCCCATTCACTGCAACAAGAGGAGGGCGTGCTTCTCAGGGTGGCTCTCCTGAGGCCGATCGGCTGAGACTCCTGCTCGTCATCCATCTCCTGGTCGGCAGGCCCACAGATGTAACCGAACGTAGGCGTGGGAGAAAATGGACGGGGCATTGATGGAGAACTCTGATGAGACGTACTGATGGGAGACATCAAAATTAGCCCTTGTCTTGATACTTTATTCACATAAATGCCCTTTCAGGTGTTCTCTTACCTTTGTCTCTGTGGTTTAGGGCTGATCTCCATGTTTTGAGTGTAGCCCTGAGTACTGAGCGTGGTGTCCTCGTAGTCATCATTGGAGAGACAGAAGGAGGCAGTCGACAGGTGGCTATAGGATGGGCTTAGCTGGGCTGGGCTGTGGTGGGTTAGACAACCTGGAGTGGCCGTAGCGAGACCCTGGAGCCCAGAGGCAGCACACACAGACTGCTGAGAGCCGATGTCGACTGTCAGCTTGGTGGATCTGGTAGACCTGAGGGATCAGATATATATGAGCATATTAATCATGTTTCCTTTCGGGCCACTGGCTAAATTCATACTAGCATACTACTCTTACTATTTCTGTCATTGCTACATTTCTTTTAAATTATGTTGCAGTACATATAATAGTACAGTATATAACTAAAGCTACAAATTGTGAAATTAAACATTTCTCTTTTATTTTAGTTGGTTTACTTTTGCAGGCTAACTGCTGAGCATATTAGCTTAGCATACTGATAGACATTTAACCCGCTAGCTTGGCCTTTACCCTGCAAAAATGTTCAATTATAAGATTTTATAGTGTAATTGATTATATGTGTAGGGTTTGCTAAGCTACCAGACTTGTTCATGTCTGCTGCATTTCAAATGCAGGAGGAACAAGATATCGTGGTCATGAATTAAGAACTCGTTTCCACAATTTATTAAGTTGTTCCCTTGTTTTAGATAAATTGTGGCCACATTTTACTAATTCGTTCTTTTTTTTTTCTTCTTTTTTTTTTTGTGGCAATGATTTAACTAAATCAAAACATGGTAACAAATTAGTACAACATGGCCATGATTGAACTAAAACAAGGGAACAAATTAATTAAACATGGCCATGATTGAATTAAAACAAGGGAACAAATTAATAAAATGTGGCCACAAATTAATAAATCATGGGAATGTATTCTTAAAGGGATAGTTTACCCAAAAATGAAAATTATCCCATGATTTACTAACTCTCAAGCCATCATAGGTGTATATGACAATCTTCTTTCAGACGAACACACTGTTTTAGAGGTAACCAGATTGTCAGATTTTTTTCTTCTGATGAAACAACTCCAGTAATCTTGCATATGTATCATTTCGAGTTTGAAAGAGGTCTAAACAACTATCTCATTTGTGTGTAAGATATTTTAGGAGAACCATCTGAGACAAAGTACTTGCATGAAACATAACCAATAGCCCCATTATGTCTCAAAGATTAAAGAGCAACCTCTAAGCAATTAGTTCAAACAAAATGTTCTTTTAGAAAGCTGATTGTATCCATATATCTGTGTTTTTGCATGAGACTCTCTGAGTGGGCAGTTCTGTGTCCCTTCCAGCTAGCCACTCTGGCCTCTTTTTGTACCATGATGGCAGCAGCCTCAGTGCACACCGCCGGAAGAAACTTCCTGTTTGTGTCCTATGGCATTTAAAACACACTTCCTCCCACATACAGACCTTCTAATAAATAGTGTGGGCCATTTCCTCCTCTACCTCCCTGTCCATTAGAGTTGAGATACAGGCTAAATTGGTTACCAGGCTTTTAGCCTGAGAGCAAATAGACAGTAGTAGACTTCTCTCTTCTCACGCTATAATGACATGGTATTGTCACAGACACTGTCATTACTGAACTGCAGGGGCGCAACCCCTCAAAGGTCTGTGGGAAATGGACACAAATCTTGAGCTCTGTGGCAGTGGTGATTTAGCTCCACTCACATCCTGCTATGTCAGAATGCTGAAACGGTGAAGTTTATCATCATTTTTGAAGCCACAGTGAGAAGAAAGACGATCTAAAGTTCTAGTATATTCATGTGCACTGAACTCACAGACAAATGGGAAGCTAGAAGTTTACAGCTTCTCAGATGATGGCAAACGGTCCTGAGCGCATTCAACGGTCCTCAACGGTCCAGTATGCGCAGGAGCTCAAACGTTTGGAGTCCGTGAAAAGTCAATCTTCCTGATTGAGATCACGCAAGCGAACGTAATCTTATTTTTTATAGAGGTTGCGGCATCCAGGATAAGAACAAGTAAGTACCACTTTGATGAACAATACAACACACGCGTCCTCCCTCTCTGTCTGTTGTAAACAAACACAGCATCGCTCCCGCACATACGTCATTATGCGTCAGGAATCTCGCGCTCCAGACTGCCTTGAACACACTCAGGACTGTTTGCCCAGGCTGAGGATTACAGGTAATAATGTTGTAAATAATCTTCAGTTTCTTGCACAGACCGATCGTTTCGACTCATAAGACCTCAATGTATAGTCAGGAGCCATGGGTTTTAATTTTGTTTTGCCTGTATATGTTTTTTTTTTTAATCTCATAGTGATGGCATTGACTTCCATTATATGAATCACCAAATACCACGGTTTCAGCTAAAAATCTTCTTTACATTTCTACTGAAGGAAAAAGACACCTTGGATGGCCTGAGGGAAAGTAAATTAACAGCAAATTTTCATTTTTGGGTGAAAAATGAAAATTCTGTCATCATTTACTCCCCCTCAAGTTGTTTCAAACCTGTATAAATTTCTTTATTCTGCTGTACACAAAGGAAGATATTTGGAAGAATGTTTATAACCAAGCAGATCTCGCCCCCCCATTGACTACCATAGTAGGAAAAAAAAAATACTATGGTAGTCAATGGGGGCGAGATCTACTGACATTCTTCCAAATATCTTCCTTTGTGTACAGCAGAACAAAGAAATTTATACAGGTTTGGAACTACTTGAGGGGGAGTAAATGATGACAGAATTTTCATTTTTGGGTGAACTATCCCTTTAACTTAGATTAATAAATGCTGTAAAAATATTTTTCATTGTTAGTTCATGATATCTAATGCATTACCAAAAATGTAACCAATTGAACCCTATTATAAAGTTTTACCAACATAACTAAAATGTCTGTTGAGCTATAAAAGATCAATAAAATTTCTGAACATTTCAATTTTGCTCTGGGTGTAGGTGTGATTCTCACTCGTCCTCTGAGCTGAGGCTGTGGTTGTCCTCCACAGGAAGAGGCGGAGGGCTGGGTAACATGTCCACCAGCTGCAGAGAGGCGGAGTAATGCAGGATACGTGGAGAATTTGGTGACTTCACAGGATCTGATACACCACCTGAGGGAATGTAGACCAGCTTAGAAGAGATAGTTTCACTACACTTCTTCTAAGATTCAAAGGATTAGGTTTGTTTATATATAATTGAGAATTACATTTTAAACATGAAAAATGCTAGTGTTCAAACCTGCAGGGTGCTGACTGAATCTTTGCTGATGGTTATTTGGTACACTGCACACTGCCAGAGCTTGTTGATTCACGGGCATTAATGGGGCACTTTTCACCGTGTGCAGCTCTGGAAGCGGACAAACATGTCAGTTCTGGACAAAATTAATGTTAATGACTCAGTGAATGAATAAATGTCTCACCACGCTTGTAATTTTTCTCCCACGATTCCTTCAGAACTCCCATGTTGGGCTGGGAAGGGAGGGCACGTTTCCATGGCAATGCCTGCACTTCCCTCACAACGGCGGTTTTGACGATGGGTTCGGTGATGCGAACAGTCTCTGAGTTATGCAGTTGAGAGTTGCTGTGGGGCATTCTGGGACAGCGACCTGGACTATTAAACGTCTTCAGTCTGTTGCCGGTTAGATCCACATAAAAGGTGCCATAGACGCCGCAATTGTCTGGTACGATGGGGACGGCTAACTGCAGGGGGTTGGGGTCCTTTTTAGCCGTAATGGGCAGAGCTGTCAGTAGAGAGGTAAAAATTAGACAGATTTACATAATGTGCCAAGATGTCAATGGTAATTAGAGTTGATGACAGGGGTGACAGGCATCTTTTGAAGGTTCTCATGAGGAGGTGTCTGTCATTTAGAGAGATAACGAGAGGCAAAAAATAGGAGTAGATGAGGGTGCATGGGTGGTGAGATGATGAAATGGGATAAAGAGTTTAACAAAACTTTTTAATTTGTTATCTGAATTTTGCTGTATCGGAGGAGCGTGAACATTCTTTAAATAATTTTCTTTTGTGTTTCACAGAATAAATAAAGTCATACAGGCTCGGAACAACATGAGGATGAGTAAATGATGACAGAATTATCATTTTTTTTGCATGAACTGTCCCTTTAAGAACATGCTAAAATTGTTGTTGTGTTTCAAATGCCAGTTTTAGTGTTTTGAGTTAGAACTTGAGGAGAAGTTGTGACTTACTGGTCCTCCGGAAGCCAGAGTTCTCCTGCCTCGGGGTCCACAGGCCCTGCTTGGGCTCACTGCTGGAGTCTGGCCTCCAGGCTCCAGAGATCCACGGAGAGTCTGGTGCCGCCATTCTAGAATGGAAATAATAAAGATGGCAACTTAGTTACTTGTAGAAGTCCATTTCAGCCACATAAGAAAAAAGGTCATGCCTTGGTAAATTACACTGTGTCTACACCGGATGCGAGCAGCGCGATGCATCAAAAGACAACAGAACCCATTATAATCAGTGATACTGTCTACACTGGATGCGGCGCGGCGCGACAAATTCCTGACAGTAAACGGATTACCCATTGTATTTCTGATGAGGTCCAAGTGCTTTGCAACAGACGGTCGGTCACGTTCAGGGTAGACAGCTTTTAGCTGTTGCAGTGCAGTGTGATGCGACGCGAAAAAAGTCGCGTCTGGTGTAGACTAGTGGTTCAACGGATCACAAAACTCACGGTTCGGATCATATCACAGTTATTAAGTCACGGATCGGATCATTTTTCGGATCAGCAAAAATAAATAAATAAATAAATAGGGCGGTAACTTTGCATTTATTTGCATTTGCACTTTAACTACTCCGATACCACAGCAGAAACTACTAGCCTAACTAATACATTATTAAAGGCAAGTGAACAGACTGTAAAAAGAACAAATACTGTATACCAGTTACAAGCATAGATAAATACAACATAAAGTTACAAATAAAGTATAAGGTCTAACTGTAGTATTAATTTTCGTGTACAGAAATGTAATAATTAAATGTAAAATGACACTGTTCACTGTATAAATTTAATATAGATTAATCTTTGTTAAAGCTGTGTTTTGTTGTTTGATTTACACAACAGACAACAGCAGGTATTTATAGGTTGCTGTCACTTTAAGAGTAAGACCCCATGCACACACACATCTGATAGATACACATCCGAATTCTCACCTCGTTCAATTAAGACATAACCGAATGTGTTTACGAGAACACTTGCTGAAAGGGGTATTTTGACTGACATAATGCGTGTATGTGTCCATCCAAGTGCATTGAGGACGCGAAAGAGAAATCAATTTGGAGTTCGCGAGCTATCTGAAACGCGCCTCTCTCTCTCTGTGTGTGTGTGTGCGCGCGAGCCTTGCAGGTATGTGCGTCTGTGCGCACCGATAACAGCGTGGCGTGCGATACCGAATTAAATCCTCTTTTGCCTCTTCTAGCGCTGGAATGGTTTCATATCTATTTAATGTGTAAACTAGCAAAACAAAACACGTGCAAATGATAACCTTTCACTCTATTGCGGATAAACCTGCAATTGATCCGCGAATCACATGCGTCCCGAACCGTGGGGCTTGGTCCGTACGGATCACGGATCAACAGCGATCCGTTTAACCACTAGTGTAGACACGCCGTTAGAAATACGAGATTAAAAAAAAAAAAAAAAAAAAAAACATAAATTGAAATTAAGACACAAGTTGAAATTATGAGATAAAAAAATTCATAATTATGACATAAAATTGCAAAATCCTGAGATATTAAGTCATAATTATGCAATGAAATTATGACAGTAATAATTATGACAAAGTCAATGTCATATTATATGCTTTCAAATTGATTACTTGCAATTAATCGCATCTAACATAAAAGTTTTTATCTTAATTATGATGACTATCTCATAATTTTGAGTTTTGCTCATAATTTTGACTTATCTCATAACTATGACTTAGTATGTCTTAATTTTGACTTCTTGTCATAATTTGTGATTTACCAAGCAGGATTTTTTTCAAATCTAGAATGTGGAAATGGGTTTCCTTAGTTACTAGCTGAGCTAGTGCATGTCAAATGCAACATTTAGTGTACAGATAGTGTTTTTTGGAAATCTATCATGCCAAAATATGTATGTTTTTGGACATGTACTATTGTGGTACCATGGTATTCTCTAAAGTATCCTGGCATATGAACGTGGTTATCGTTTAGTACTGTGGTATATTTTAAAGTTCAATAGCATTGTCGTCACTGTATTATGACCTTTTACCTTATTTGTTTTTTGTTTTTTTTTACCTGTGTTTGATGATGAGATCTTCACTTTCCAGTCTATATAAGCCTATAAATGAAAGAGAAAATTATGATTGTATGATTATGAGCATAAAGTGAAAAAAAGGATTATTAGATGGGGACTTTACTATAGATTACCTGAGCTTTTGCCTCCCGGGTTTACGTGTCTGACATGTCTCCTGTACAAAAACAGTGCAGTAATCATCAAAATACACCACAGGAGGGTGCCAGCGCTTCCAATGAATACCGGCTCTTTAATCACAGCAAGGAAATGAGACATACTCAGTATGCCTGTCTGATGCGGTGCTGACTCCTGCCTCGACTCTGAGGAAAAAAAGATAACATACTGAGTAGGTTACAAATTAAAATTATACCTCAGTGTTAGTTTATTAACTTACCTATGAGCAGTTTGTATGGGTCGCTCTGGACCCCCACTCCCGCCCCGTTAACGGCAGCCACTGTGACCCAGTAAAGCCTGCCAGGCTGCAGTGTGCTGATCTCAATACTGTGTGTTCCACTGTCCACCGTCCAGTTAAAAGACTTCAGTTCCTCAGACTCCACACACCACACCTGGCAGAAAGAACAGCATAGTAAAACATTAACAAGCATGCAGCATTCTCTGCTAATGCTTGTATGAACAGCAACAAAGAAATTAGTGAATCAATTTTGTGGTCAGAAACTCTGAATGGTGGACTAATAAAAAAAACTTACTTAGTTTTGTAGCAGCCTGTCTGATTTTGGCAGGGTCGTGCCATTTTTATGTGATAAGAGAGTCTAGAAATGTCTGAGGCTGAAAATAGGCATTATCTAACTGCTTCCAGGCTTCTTTTGATTAAAAATTAATTTGAATTAAATTAATTAATTTTTATGATTAAGAAAGAAATGATATTTTTACTTACGAATATGTTCCTCCATATCTCCTGGAGAGAAAGCCTCTTAGGGCATTATTAGCTTTAAAATTATTTCACAATGAGTGACTTTACGCAAGTAATACCTGATATCCCTGAATAATCCCATTGTGTGCGTCATGAGGTGGAGGATCCCAGCTGAGGTGCACGGTGTCATTGCGGTCAGTGGGCATTGTTATGGACACATCCTGAGGTGGTGCGCTGGGAACTGAGAAGAGGGCACATGGGTACATTTGGCACAAAATGACACAGTTTGGTTTTAATAGTCCAACAGTTTGAGGTCTGTATGATTTTTTTTGAAAGAAGTCTCTTATGCTCACCAATGCTGCATGTATTTGATCAAAAATACAGTAAAACAGTAATGTTGTAAAATATTGCAATTTAAAATAACCGTTTTCTATTTTAACTTATTTTAAAATGTAATTTATTTCTGTGATGCAAAGTTGAAATTTCAGCAGCCATTAATCCAGTCTTCAGTGTCACATGATCCTTCAGAAATCATTCTAATATGCTGATTTGGCGCTTAAGAAACATTTTTTTATGAAGTTTTATTTAACAAAATTCGGGAGGCGCACGTTCAGGTAATCAACCAATCAGTGCAAGAGGAAGCCGGTATATAAAGCCGTCTCTCACCTCTATCCCGCGACAAGTTTCACAGCATCCCTCCACCACCCCATCACCTCACTCTTGGCTGGTTTCTATCCCAGTTAAGGAGGGGGAGTACTCTGGGTTCGGGCCAAATTCCGAGCTCGGAGCCCTCCCCCGGACAGCACGCCAAATACGCATAAATTACTATACGAATTACTTTATTTTGATTTCATGTACGTGTAAACTCGTGAAATTATTTTCATGGAAATTGGAAATCATTATGGAAAGTGTGATACATA